>PVJH01018677.1:0-44598 GCA_004026705.1 Nesogale talazaci
AGCTCTTATCACAATTTATACATACATCCTTTATGTCAAGTGCATTTGTATATATGTTGCCCTTATACTTTTCAACTATGTATCCTTTTACATTTACCTACATATTATGATTTTGTTTTCCTTTTTGTTTTTAGTTAGTGTATATGCTTAATGGTTCATCTGTTTCCTTGTGTGGGGGGTGTTGTTTTTTGTTTGGCTATTATAGATTTGTCTTTCTTTTAAAAATAATTTATTTATCATTGCATGCAAAATAAACAACAATCTCCACATGACCCAGTCACTCCTACACCTTCGACAGCCACACCTAGGGGATGAGAACTAATGTCCACTCCAGATCAACCTAACAAACAAACACATATAAAAAGAAACAAAACAAAAACACAAAGGTGTCTTAGAGACAAAATGCAAGTGTAGCTCATATGAAGGAACAAAACAGAATGGAGGAAACAAATAACCAATATATGCAACCAAAAGACCTTACTGGGGAAGATAGCACATTGGAAATACCAGAAAAGAAATTCAGAATACTTATTCTTAAGTAATTTGAACACAGAGAGCAAAAATGAATGAGATTGCTATTTAAAAAAAAGAAAGCTACAATAAAAAGAAGAAAAAATGATGGAAAGATTCAGGAAAACACTACAATAGCAATACATTAGAAATTATACAAAAGAGCAAGTATAAAGAAGATTAATACTTATATATTAGAGATAAACATCACATTGAAACAGCAAAACAACAGAAAAGAGGCAGTGAAGGGATAAATTAGTGAGCTTGAAAGCAATTCTCTCATAGCAAACACTTAAGAATGAGTCATGAAAAGAACAATGAAAAAATTCAAATTGTCTCAAAGAGTTATGAGCAATAATATACACTGGATAGAAATTTCATAACAGGAAGAAATTTTAAAAAGTAAAAGAATGTGTTTCTCAAGACTTACTGAAAGAAAAAATCCTGAGTAGCGTGAAAGATAACAAAATAATGATACAAGAAACTGAACTAGCTCCAAACAAGTAGACTCCTAAAGAAAATCGCCACCACATGTCACAATCAAACTTTCCAAAGAAAGAATCCTGAAGGCAGCTCAAGAAAAATGAAATATTTCCCACAAAAAGGAACCAGTAATGTTAACCTTGAATTTTTCAGCAGAAATTATGCAGTCAAGAAGGGAATAGGAATTCATATATAAAACTAGGAAAGGAAAAAAATGCAACCATTGAAGCTTATAAACAACAAAATTGTACCTCCAAATGTATGGGAGAAATAAAAGCATTTCCAGATAAGGAGAAATTGTAAAATCAACCTTATAATAAATGCTAAGGGAAATTCTTTGGACAAAGAATTAATTACAGCAGGCATCAACTTGAGATTGACATATAAAACAGTATAAAAGTCAAAATGTATGTATGAATTCTGATAAGACCTGTAAGAACCCACAATAAAATAAAATAATTTTAAGTAAAAATAATTATTAGAGTAATCTAAGTAAGGAAAATTACAAGCCTGAAATAGGAAGGCAGAGATATCATTCTTCAATGAGGAGAAATAAAAATTAAATGTTGTTGATTGCTGTTAAGTTGATTCCCACTCAGAGACCTGATGAACAACAGAACAAAATACTTCATAATTCTGCACCATCTTCACAATTGTTTCAAAGGGCTCAGGTATCAAAACCATTCTAAGGATGATGCAGAATTATACCGTGTTACACTCTGTTGTGTAGAGGGAACTATGGATCAGAGCCTAATGATGCAGCCACTGTATCACTCCATCTCTTTGAGGGCCTTCCTCATTTTTATTTCCCTCCACTAAGCAAAAATATGATGTCCTTCTCAAGGGATTTATCTCTCCTGACAACATGTCCCAAGTGTATAAAACAAAGCCTTGCTATCCTTGACTCTAAGGAGAACTCCAATACAAATGTCTGTTCTTTTAGCAGTCCCTTGTTCTTTCGATATTGTTCTACAGCACCAAAATCAAATGCATTAACTCTTCTACTGCGTCTCTTATTCAATGTCCAACTTTCACAAGCAGATAATGCAATGCAGAGTACGATGGCTTGGGTCAGGCACACCTTAATTAATCCTCAAAGAAACATCCACCCTCTTCAATACTCTAAAGAGTTCATTTGCAACAGATTTACTTAAGGTAATGCATCATTTGAACTATTATCTGCTGCTTTCGTGATCATGGACTGTGGATCCAAGTAAGACAAATTTCTTGATAACTTTAACCATTTTAAGAGCATAATTATTGACTTTTCTAATAAACTTATCATGATATTACCTCTTTGTCTAGTTATGATGATTTCCGTCTTCCTTACATTGAATAGTAATCAAGAATGAAGGCTACTACTCTTGATTTCACCATCAAGAATTTCAATTCCTTCTCACTGTCAGCAAGCAAGATGGTGTCATCTGCATGCTGCAAGTTTTTAATAAGCCTCCCTCCAATCCTGATGCCGCATTCTTCTTCATGTAGGCTGGCATGTAGGCTGGCATCTTTGATGATTTGTTCAGCATGCAGAGTGAACAAATACGGCGAGAGGATGCAACACTGATGCACACTTTTCCTGATTTTAAACCATCCTTTGGGCTATTCACCCAACTTCCACTTGATTTATGCCAAAATCTAAAGTAGCACAATGATGTGTTCTGGAATTCCCCCTTTTTTTTCAAAATTATTCACAGTTTATGGGGTCTACATAGTCAAATGCCATGACATAGTCAATGAAACTCAGTCTTCTAGTATTCTCTGATTTAACCCAATATCCATCTGACATCAACAGTGATAACCTTTGTCCCACCTCCCTTTCTCAATCCAGTCCAAATTTCTGGCAGTTCCCTGTCAAAGTGTAGTTTTTACTGTTGTTGAGTGATCTTAAGTAAAATTTTACTTGTGTATGAAATCAATGATATCCTTCTTTAGTTTGAGCATTCAGTTGTGTCACCTTTCTTTGGAATTGGTTCAAACAGGGCTCTATTCCAATTAATTGACCTGGTAGCTATTTTCCAAATTTACTGACATAGACAAGTGCTTCCTCAGTTTTCCTGAAATATTTCAATGGGTATTACATCAATTCCTGGAGCTCTGTTCAGGCTAATGCATTCAGTACAAGTTGAAAGTCTTCCCTCATCACCATTGGTTTTGTATCCTCCTGAAGATGTATCCTCCTGAAATGGTGAACTGGACACTAGTTATTTTTAGTACAGTCACTCTGTGTATTTTTTCATCTTATCTTGATGCATCCTGCATTATTCAATATTTTGTCCATAGAATTTTTAGAAATTGTAATATGAGGGTCTGGATTTTTCACTTCTTTCAGTTTCAGATGATCTGTGCATGTTCTTGTTTGGGTTTCCTAATTCTTGGTCCTTGAATGTTTCATTATATCTGTCTTTGTCTTCTCCAGCTGCCCTTTGAAATTCTCTATTCAACTACTCAATTCATCCTTTCTTCCATTTGCTTTAGCTAGCCTATGATTAAAAGCAACTTTCCCAATCTCTCCTGACATCCACTTTTCTTCCTTTCCTGTCTTTATTTTTCTTTCCGGTCTTTTTAATGGAATTGTGCTTTCTTCATGAATGATGGTCTTGGTGTCCTCCCACAGCTCATTCTATTTTCTGTCATTAGTGTTCGATGCATCAAATATGTTCTTGGGATGTCCTTGAAATTCAGGTGGGTTCAGATTCAAGGTTATATTTTAGTTCCTGTGGGCTTGTTACAATTTTCTTCAGATTTATCCTGAATTTGCATATGGATAATCAATGATTTGTTCCACTATCAGCCCCAGGTCTGGTTTTAGGTACTGTTAATGAGCTTCTTCCTTGTATCTTTCCATGGACAGAGTCCATTTGATTTCTGTGTATTCGATCTGGGAGGACCCACGTATAGAGTCACCTTTGATGTTGTTGAAAATAATAGCAAAGGGACTGAGCCATGGTGGCGTAGTGGTTGAGTGCGGGACTGCAGCCCACTGGCTTGGCGGTTCACATCCAGCAGCAGTTCTCCAGGAACAAGGCTGAGCCTCCCACTCCCAGCAGAGGGCAGTAATGTTCCCCCCAAAAAACGAATATAATAGCAAAGGGTATTTGCTATGAACAAGTTATTGGTTTAGCAAAATTCGGTTGTGCTTTCTGGCTTCATTTCTTTTACCAAGTTCATATTTCCAACTACTGCTCCTTCGTCTTTGTTTCCAACTTTTGCATTTCAATTGCCAGTAGCTATCAGTGCATCTTGATTGCATGTTTGATTAATTTCTGACCAAAGTTGATAGAATTCTTCAAATTCTTCATCAATAGTTTTTGATGTTGGTGCATGTTTCTGGCTAATTGTTGTGTTGGCTAGATTTTCTTGAAGGTGAATAGATATATTTGATCTCATATAGCATCATCCTTCATAGTAGATATAGCAAGATCCTTTCTGACAATGAACACCAGGCCATTCCTCTTGCTTGTGTGATACCTAAACATACTAAATCTTATGGTTTTCTGATTAAAAATGGTCAATACCATATCGCTTCTCGGCCTTTTGGCTAAGATCAAGTGTAGTAAAAATGGTCAGTACCATTTCAGCTCACTAATGCTTAGGATAGATATTAATCTTCATGTTTTCTATTTCATTTTTGACCAATTCTATTTCTCTAAATTCATACTTTGCAGTCTTTAGAGGATTTTTTTTGCAGCTGTTTCTGTTTACCTTGAGTTGTGTCCCACCAGCAAATGAAGATCCAGAAGGTTCCACTTCCACAGGCTTTAGGGGACTCATGTCACCATGATTGAATCCCCTCAAATAAATCATCTCCTCTCCAGGCACTCGGACTGGAGGGGCCCATCTGCCAGCAGTATCTCCAACAATGTGCTGCTTCCTTTGTTTAGGCTTTCAATATTTGGAAATGCTTCAAAGCTTTCCATAAAGTTTTCAGTGGCTTCTTCCTCCGAAGTAGGAAGCTGAGTCCTTCTTCATACTCTGTTTTTTCTCAATGCTAAGAACCACATTAGAGAAACAGAGAACGTCTATGTTTTCAATGACCTTTTTGAGCCCTGCCTGGTTCTCCTGGGATTAGAATTTACAGTTCTTTTAGAAAAGGGATGGCTTTATTACACTAGTTTGAATCAAGTTTCTTTTTCAGCCAAAAGCATCCTAAAGATGCAGAGGCCAATAGAATATTGTAGGACATAAACAATGAAATACAAAGTTGAAATAATTATGCCTGCCAAATTTCACTAACATGTAGGCATTGACCCCTGTTATTATATGTCAATTAGAAATTGGACACATTAATTAATATACTGTGTAGCATCTCAATAATTAAATGTGACATGAAAATTTGGTAATCACAAAATACTTCATGAGTTTAATTACACTAGATCCTTGAGTGCTACTTCCTAAAGTACCAAGTAAATATTTCAAAACATTAAAGATTATAAGAACAATTTCGATTGAGAAACTTCTTTTTTTGGAGAAACTTCTTATCCCAGTAGATTAATGCTTTATGTCTTTCTGTCATATCCATTTCATCAGAAAATCCTATAGTTGCAATTGGGACAGAACTGTGCTGTGATACCTTCTTACCTCTCCCACTGCTGCCACCAAAACCCTAGTCTAAGGAAACACCCCTCTTCATTGGATTATTACCAGTAGCTTTTATCTTTGCCCTCAAAGTCTGTTTTCATTACAGAAACCAGAGCAATCCTTTGAAATCATAATATGCAGCATGCCAGTCTTCTCAATACTCCACAAACTCTTAGCAATTCTGTTGGTATTAAAGTATGTCCCTCTTTCCTATGCAATTGCATCTCTTGGTCACTCGTTTCACTCCCTATGATGGTTAAATTTTTTGTGACATCCTGCCTAGACTGAGTACCCAATTGTTTAGTAAAGTATAATAAACATATGATTATCAGTTAGATTAATCATCTTTAATAAGCAGATTATCATTAATAATGTGGTGGGCCTTCTCCTATCAGATGAAAACCTTATAAAAATCAGAGGTTTTCTGGCTGTAGGCTATAAAAAGCCATTCTCTTAAAATGTCTCCCCCACTACCCATTCTTATTTATTTAGGATACAAAACTGCAAGGGTTTCTAAATTTCTAAATTCTAGCCTGATGCACAGATTTTGGATTTGCCACCTCGCACAATTGTGTGAGCCAATTCCTCAGAATCAGCACATCTTACATCGATGTGTCTGTTTCTGTGGTGAACCCTGTCTGAGGCAACTCCAATGGTTTCCTTGTTCTTTCTTGGACACCAGACAAATCCCACCTGGTCCCTCCCCTCACTTCTCCTATGAACAACCTCTTATTAGTAGGAACTCATTGTCACAAAAAACAATAATCTTAATATTCCTCCTATCCTTTTACCTTTTCTTTACTTCATAACATCTGATAAGTCATAAATTTATCACTTTAGTTTTTTATTGCCTACCTCTCCAGAAAAAGTGGGAGCTCGGGGAGAACAAGGCAGTTATTTCAAACACTACGTCATCGTGGGTACCTAGAACAGCAACTCAATAACTCAGGCTGTTGAAAGTGATGGCAAGTCAAAGTCACAGAACATGGTTTTGAGTCTATTTGTGTTGTATTTGCTTGTTTTATTAACTAGATGTCCAGGTTCCTGTGACACAGAGCCTAATTTTCAGAATCTAGCTATATTGTTTTGGGTTTTTTTTGTGGGCATCACTTCCCTCTGGTGGGAGTAGGAGGGCCAGCCTTGCTCCTGGAGAGCTGCTGCTGCTGCTGGATTTAAACCGCCAACTCTGTGGGCCACAGTCCTGCACACAACCACTACGCCACCGGGGCTCAGTCCCAGAATCTGGCTATATTGAATGTAGTTAATATTAAATAAGTGATGACTGAATAAAGGAAGGAATGAATGCATTTCAATGAAGATAGACAATGAATCAGTGTCAGGTTAACTGATTTTCGTTCTTTCTATCCTCTGGACCTACCCCTCCTAACACAATTTCCTTTTCTCCCACTTTGATTTCAAGTACCAGGTCTGACTGGTTTTGCCTAGTAAAACAACAGCCCTTAAAATTGTCACCAAACATAAGAACAGTTGACAAAAAGGTTAGATTTAGAGATCAAGACCATTTGGGTAAACAGACATTTGCCTCTGTAGATCACCTTTCTGTCCAGTGCTCTGCATGGGATAATTTGCTTTGCTGATTGACTTCTGTCCTTCTGACCTGGCTTGAATCCAGCTCAGGAATGCGTTCACCAAGCTTTGTCTTCAGCTTTTCTCCTGTTCCTCATTGAATCAATAATAAGGGAACATTCTTTGTTTGCTTGGGATTCTGACAGCCCAGTGACAGACAGGACAGTGATGTGACCACAGCCTTAACTTGGCTGCAATGAGCTCATGTATAATGACATGTGTATGTGTGAGATTTAACGATGGATGATAGTATTCAAGGTCCTAGGTGGGTTTCCTGTAGCCCAGTGCACTGGCATCTATCATTTTAATAGCCACCAAGGAAGAAAAAATATGGTTCTCATTAATACTCTGAATCTGACCTTCCACTTTTCTTGAATTGAAACCCAGTTATAGCTTAGAATTCAATCATGCTTATTAAAAGAGTAGAGAAGCCCTCTTTTGTGGGGTTATTTTTTTCCTTCATTAAATTTAAAATAGGAAAGAAATAAAGTCAGAATGATTGTAGACATAGTGAGACCATTTCTTTATGGGGTATTCAAATTAAAGAATGGATGAGATATTCCAGCACAGTAGAAATTAATTGAAAAATCACTTTTGTCAATAATACTTTTAAGAAATCAAATGGTACATTACCAGAATTTTATAACTAGGAAAATCAAAGTTATAAGCTAACTGATAATCTCAATCAAAATTGGACAGCATAAGTTTTATTTCATGCAATTAGGGAGTCCTGCGTCGTAGACAGTAATGTTACTTCATGTAAGGTGGTTCTACTTTAGAATGTCTCATGGGAAGATTCAAGAGGGGTTCCACAGAGAGGCAAGAAAGACCCCAGTAGAACAGTAATGATCATAGTGGAGCAATCACTTCCAAATGATATTTTCCTTTGTACTGGTGCTTGTAGGTAGAAGAGAGGAAAGGCATTGCTGAGCAAATGCATAGTACAAACAACAGTGAAATTTGATCAGCTTACACATGAAGGCCAGCAAACTTTTAAACAATCACAACATGGTTCAGTCTAGTGTGTATAGACCAATTTTTAAAAGCACTGTTGCCTCATTACACAACAATAACAAATACAAACTTCTCTTACAAAGCCTATAACAATGATTTTAGAGTTGTTTATTTAAAGCCAAATTTGGCTAGACCTCCCTTCAGTTAGGGGAAATTGACATGAGTTAATAATTCCCATAATATGCCATGGATAGTCGTGTATATGCCTAGTTTTTCAGTACATTTTTATGCAGTTTTGTGGTAAAATTAGGTGCCTTGGCTGATATTCACGTCAGCTTATACTACATAAGGTACACATTTTCAATGCAACATAGTGAGTCAGAGGTGTTACAAAATAGTTTCACTTCTCTTTTCCAAAATGTCTTGACTTTGATGCAATCATTTAGACATTATTAAATATATACTACATGATGGTTGAGCCTGATGTCTTATGGAAGAATAATCTCTATCTTCAATGAGCTTCCTCAATTTAATTGGGATGTTAAGTCATTGAGATAGTCCTACAGTGATCAAGTCAGTTCCCATTCATAACAATCCCTTGTGCAATTGAGTACAATTTAAAGTAAGAGTATGGAAGCACTCACTGATGAAGATCAAAGCCTTCCATAAGGATTATACTTCAACATAAAGAAAAAAAAATCCTTACAACTGGACCAATAAACAATATGAGAATAGGATAAAATATTGATATAAATATTTCATTTTAGTTGGATCCATGAGCAGCACTCATGGAAACAGCAGTTATAAAATTAAATGACTCATTGGATCGGGCAAAGCTGCTGCAAGAAACCTCTTTACAGTGTTAAAAATTCAAGATATCATGTTGAGGAATAAAGTGCAAGTGATCCAAGCAATGTTACTACACTAAATCACCACATATTCATGTAAATTGAACAGTGAATAAGGAAGATGAATGGAAAATTAAAGTCTTTGGATTATGATGGCAACAAAGCCTATAGAATAGGTCAGGGACAGCCACTAACCCAAACAAATCTATCTCAGGAGAGGTGCAACGAGAATGCTCCTCATAAAAAAAGGCAGTGAGATTTTGCATCATACAGTACCTCACATGTATTAGCAGGAGAAGTCCATTTCTATAAGGCATCATGCTTGACAAAGTAGAGAGTAAGGAAAAAGCAAGGAGACCCTCAATTATTGACATAGTGCCCACAATTATGAACTCAAACACAATAATTGTTAGATGACAGGCATGTGCCGTGTTTGATTCTGTTGTTCAGAGAGGTACCAGGAGTACAAGCTGGCTCAACAGCACCTGAAAACGTTAACAAGGAAGAAAGAAAGCATTATAGCCTGCAGAATTACAAAAACAAAATCAGGACAGAATCAACTATCCAATGGAGCGGTAAGTGGGCAAATGCAACATGAGTGTGGGGCAATGAATTATTATGTATTGCCATTCTGGCCATAGTCTTTGTAACTCATATCAAGTGACATGGTTGTTGCTCTTACTGTTCCTATTGTCAGGTGTCATCTAGTTCATTCAGTCTCATAGGATTCTTGCATCTAATACAAGAAACCATTGCCTGATATTGCACCATCCTCGGAATTTTTATTTTATTGTTTGAACCCATTGTTGCAATCACTGTTGCAATCCATTGTGTTGAGCATCTACCTCTTTTTCACTGTCTCTCTATTTTACCAAGAATGGTGTCATTCTACAGGGACTGGCTTCCCCCAATAATACGTGCAAAGTAAGACTTGCCATCCCTGCTTTTACAGAGCATTCTGGTTATACTTTTAGTAAGACAGGTTTGTTCATTCCTTTGGCAGTCTCTGGTACATTCTATATTCTTCACCACCAATGTAATTGACATGGATCAATTCTTCTTTGTTTTCCTTATCTAATGTTCTACTTCCGAAAGCATATGAGACCACCCTGGCTTGGGTCAGGCATACCTTTGTTCTCAGAGTAATACCTTGCTTTTCAACATTTTAAAAAAGTCTTGTGCATCATATTTACCTAAAACAATGCCTCATTTGATCTCTTGACGCTGTGTCTATGAGCATTGACTGGATCCAAGCAAGCAGAAATCCTTGATATATCATCAATCTTTTCTCCATCTCTCATGTTATCTATTGACCCAGCTATGAGAATTGGGGCTCCCTTTACATTGAGTTGTAATCCATAGAGAAGGCTACATTCATTATCTTCACCAGCAAGTGCCTCAAGCCTTCCTTAGTTTCTGCAACCGAGATTTTAAGCCTTCCTCCAAATCCTGATACCACATTCTTCTTCGTATAATATAGCTTCTCCAAATATTTGCTCAACACACATATTGAATAAGTATGGTAAGATGATGCAAACCTAATGCATGCCTTTCTTGATTTTAAACCATTCAATATTCCCTTATTCTGTTTACACACTGGCTCTCAGGTCCACATACAGGTTCTATATGAACACAATTAAATGATTGGAAAATCCCATTTTTCTCAAAGCTATCTGCGTTTTTTTATGGCCCACCGTGTAACCCCTTGGCACAGTGAATAAAACACAGATTAACATCTTTCTTGTATTATCTTTGAGCCGAGATTCATTTTATATCAACAATGATCGAAAACACTTGTTCCATGCTCTCCTCTGAATCTGCCCCGACTTTCTGTTAGCTATCTGTCGAGGCATTGCTGCAATCGTTCCTGGATTATTGTCAGCAATGTTTCACTTGCATGTGTTACGAACAGCATTGTTCTAGAGGTTGTTCATTCTGTCAGATCCCCTTTCACTGGGATAAGCACAAGTATGGCTCTCTTCCAGTCAGTTGGCCAGACAGCTCCCTCCCACATTTCAAGCGAGTGCATCCCGTGCTTCCTCATCTTGGTGAAATATCCCAGTTGGTGTCTCATCAAGTCCTGGAGCCTTGTCAATGCCTGATGCATTCAGTGCAGCTTGAACTTCTTCCTTTGGTGCCGTTGGTTCTCTATCATATGTCACCTCTTGAAATGGCTAGATGTTCACGAGTTCTGTTTTGGCACAGTGACTTCATGTAATCTTTGCCTCTTCCTTTGATGCTTCCTCCCTCATTCAATAATTTATCCTTAGCATTTTTCAGTATTGCAGCTGGAGGCTTGGATTTTTTTCTTGAGTCTTTTTCAGTTTAATATATTCTAAGCATTCTCTTCCTTTTTGGATTTTCACACTCTAGGTCTTTGCACATTTCATTGCAACATCTTACTTTTTCTTCTCAAGATACCTTTTTACATGCTCAGTTCTTTGACTTCATCAATTCTTCCATTCGCCTTAGCTGCAATTTATTTAAGATGAAGTTTCATATTCTCTTTTGACATCCACTTTGATCTTTTCTTTTCTCCTGTTTTTCTTTATCATCTTTATGTATGATATTCTGGATGTCATCACACAGCTCATCGGAACTGCTGTCCTTAGTGTCCAGTGCATCCAACCTGTCCTTGAGATCTTCTCACAATTCAGGCGGCACATCTTCAGTGTCATATTTTGGCTCTCTGACTTCTTTCAATTGTCTTCATCTTCCACCTGCACTTGCATATGAGCAAGCTGCTTAGCTTCTCCAGTATCTCTTCCTACAGATATGGTCAATTTTATTTCTATCTATTCAGCTTGGAAAAGTTCATTGGTACCCATACCTTTTTTGTTGTGGAAAAGGTATTTGCTATGAAAAAGTCATTGGTTCTGAAGCTTTCTATCTTGATCTTCAGCTTGTTCCAACACCAAGATCATATTTTCCATATAGTACTGTTTCCTTTTTATTCCAACTTTTGCATTCTAATAATTATCAGTGCATCTTTATGGAATGTTTGATCAATTTCAAATGGAAGACTGATAAAATTCTTCAATTTCTGTAACACTAACTTTAGTGGTTAGTGCATAAATTTTAATTATCATTGTACTAATCATATTTCCCTACATGTGGGTATTATCCATCATATACAGCATTGAACTTCAAGAGAAAGAAAGAATGTCTATTTTGACAATGAATGTGATGCGCTTATTCTTGAGTGTTGCATTCCTACCATAGTAAACCATATGTCTTCCTGATTTTAAATAGCCAATACCTGTCTGTGTCAGCTCACTAACATCTAGGACATCAAACTGTATGCGTTCAGTCTTATTTTTGATGAGTTCTAATTTCCTAGATCCACACTTTAGACATCACACATTCTAATCAATACTTTTTTGCAGATGTTTCTTTTCATTTTGAGATGTGACTCATCAGCAAATGAAGATTCTAAAGGCTATAGTCCATCCACATAATTATGCTTTGAGAAGGCAGCTCTTTCTCAGTCACATTTGGAATGCCTTCCAACATGAGGGCCTCATCTTCCAGCACTGTATCTGACAATGTTCTGCTTCTGTTCATGAGGCTTTTAGCATTGGACAAGGTTTTGACACGATTCACAAGGTTTTCAGTGGCTACTTCCTCAGGAGTAGACAGCTGGTTCTTTCTTTTAGATTGTTCTCAGTCTGAAAGCTCTGCTGAAACCATCATTTGGTTTCAAAAACCTGCTGGTATTGGAGAATGCCAATGCTATAGCTTCCCACATCACAGCCACACACAAGCCACCACACAACAAACTGATAGAAAAATTGGGGAAATGACAACATGGACACATACAAATAGGGGATGGGAAATATAGTGAGATTGGTCCGCTTTGCAATCCCACTATGTTTAAATTTGGTCATCTCAGAGAAGCAGACCAGGAGATTTCACTGTCATCCAGAAAGCAGGGCCAAAGGTAGTGCATTATGTGGATCCTGAGGTTCCTGTGTGTTGACATGGTAATACCACAGATGGAAAGAGATAGGAGAGAAGTGGCAACAGCTACTTAGAGAGCAGGAGACTAAATGATGGATTTCTTGGCCTGTGGGACAGCAAAACTGAAAGTCTTCAATAGAGACTTATGGAAGAGTGGAGTGTTTTGAAGAGACATTAATTAGCAGTGCTAAATAATTTTTTTTAACAAGACGGAAGCAAGGAGTTGTATGTCTGAGGCGAAGTATTACAAAGTGCCATGCCTATGTATATAACTGAGAATAGGCACGCCCGAAGGGAAGAACTGTATGTGAAGCATTTCTGTTCTTCAATTATAACCTGCTAACATCCTTAGTAGACCCCATATCCCTGAGTACTGTCTGTGAATATTGTACTGTTATTTGCAATGAATTTTCCAACCCAGTTAAGAAGCCGAGAGACTCTTATGATCAACAGTTGGTAAGGATGGTTGAAAAGTAGAGATCTGTCTGATTTCTATCTCCTGGGACTTAGACTTGAACTGAGGTTGAATTTGATCACTTTTCCCTTTGTGAATGTAGAACAGGTCAGACTGTCACCATACTATTCTTACACTGGAATATATGGGTATAAATGACAGAATGCAGAATGAACAGTCAGGTGAGACAATGATAAGGGGTTAATAGCTAACCCGTCGGCAATGAATGAAGAGCCCGATGGTGGTATTCAATTAGGAACAACATGATCAATATGCATTTTATAAACTTCATTCTGATAAATCTATTCAACAGAATAGATTTCTTCTATTGAAAGAAGAAGAAACTATAAGTAGAAAGATTATACTCTCTCCTCACTCATTTCCTCCACCTCGCTACTTCTCTCAGCAGAATTAAAAAGTATGAACTGCCCAAATTTGGTTCTTTAGGGGAGAAATGGAAAAGTCATGAACTATAAAGAGATCTCCAGGTATGATTGATATTACCGGTTAGGGTTTCCTGCTTTAATTTGATCTGCACTTTAGAATGGAATTTTATTTCCATAAAAGTACAGATTTATGCTGAGCCCCAGTAGTGTAGGGGTTGAGTGCGGGACTGCGGCCCACTGGATTGGCAGTTCAAATTCAGCACCAGCTCTCAGGACCAAGGCTGGGTAGCTGCCTTGACTACCAGAGGACAGTGATGCCAAAAAAAGTACAGATACACATATTTTAGACAAATCAGATTGTTAAAAGTTAGATCCACATTTTCAACTGATTGGAGTATTGTATAAACCCCGAAAATAGGTATTAGTCACCAGTTTTGATAGACTGCACCACTTTCCTTTTGTCCCTGACAGTTGACAAAACCATTGTGGCCAAACCATTGTGCTTGCACAGTTATTATGTGTATAGTAGAAAATATTGTGTCTGTAACAACGTACAAATAAAACAATCTCACTGCCATTAAGTCAATTCTGACTAATAGTGACCCTATTACAACCCCATAAAACTACCAAAAGTGAGAAAACAAGAGCTTTCAATATGGATTAAAACTTAATGAAAAGAAAGCCAAAATCTCACAACTGGACCAAGACCATGATAAAAGGAGAAAACATTGAAATGTCATTGGTTTGTGTCTATACACATTGCTCATGGATGCATCACTCAAGTGATAAATGAAGTACTATTTTGGTATATCTCCTGCACAGGTCTTACAGTGTTGAAAAGCAAGGATGTTACTGTGAGGACCAAAGTGTGTCCAACCCAAGTCATGATATTTTCCATGGTCTTATATGCATGTGGAAATTTGACATTTACTAAGAAAAACCCAAGAAGAATCAATACTTTTGAATTATTGAGGTGGCCAAAAATATTGAAACTACCACAGACTGTCCAAAGAAAAGACAAATATACCTTAGAAGAACAACCAGTGCTCTTTAGAAGCAAGACTGATGAGTCTTTGTCTCAGTCCTTTGCACATTTTATTAGGAGAGATCAACAGCTGGAGGACATTTTGCTTGATACAGCAAAAGGGAGTGAAAAAGAGTAAGACCCTCCCAAAATTGGGGTACATTAAAACTCCTAATACATTGCCATGATCCATCAAGGCCAGGCATTAAAGTGAATGAGTTGAAGGAGTATGGTGAAGACGGAAAGAAGTGAAACAATAAGACACTTTATATGATGGAAAAAAATTGGCTTGAGGTTTGGGAGCAATGAAAGACAGAATCAGAGAAGATAGTGACTTCTGGCCTGGGCAACTACAGGGATGTGGAGAAGTTTTCTGAATTAATGGCCATGGCAGAAAACCTAAACTTATGAGGGAGCATGAATTAAATTAAATTTGAGGTAGGTTAGGCATCATAAAAAAGGTGTCAAGAATTAGGCAGTTTATTTATTTTTAAATACTTTTATTGGGGGATCCTACATCTCTTATCACAATCCATACATTCATCCAGTGTGTCGAGCACCTTTGAACATATGCCACCATCATTTTCAAAGCATTCCCTTCCCACTTGAGCCCCTGATATCAGCTCCTCATTTCTCCTCCCTCCTTTCCCCACCCCCCTCCCCTATGAAGCCTTGATAAATTATAATCCTTTCCATACCTTACATTATCCTCCATTCACCCCTCACCCAACTTTTTCTATTATCTGTCCCCATGGGAGGGAGTTATAGTTTATACTTGTGATTGATTCAACCCCTCCTCTTCCTGGTATCTCAACTCTCATTGTTGGCCCTAAAGGGTTTATCTATTCTGTATTCTCTGTGTTGCAGGCTCTCATCTGTAGCAATGTTCATCTAATCCAATTTGTCTAATCCAATTTGTAAGGTAGAATTGAGGTCATGATAGTGGAGGTAAAGGAAGCACCAAAGAATTAGAGGAACGTTGTGTGTTTTCCTCAGTGCTGCACTGTACCCTGACTGGCTCATCACTTCCCTGTGACCCCTCTGTGAGGGATAGGCAGTTGATTATATATAATTTTTATCAGGGAGAGATAGCTAGGTATGAACTCTAGATGAAGGGTTGTTTTGAACATTGATACCTTTTACCTACACATTATTTTCTTCTCTTTGTTTCAGTAGCAGGACATTCATTCCTTCAGAGAATCTGTTTTATAGAGTTTAGATGGGTCTGACACTAGACCATTCCTCTGCCATTGCCAAAGAGTGGTCATGTTTGTAAAATAGACTGGACCTGTGAGAACACACTTCACTTCAGTTTTAGTCATTGGTTCAAAGATAAGAACATGCCCTAAATCAGAAAAAGTAGAATATTTATTGACAATGCACAGAAAAATCTTTCTTACCTGAGATTGCTTAGTGGACATGAAACAACCTGCCCTAGAAATGAAGAGAGGAGTTGGACTATTATTTGATGCTATTTTATGAACACACAGATGTCATCAAGCCTGACTCAGATAAACTATTGGATGTTTCCACTATGTAAACCAATGCTGTTGTGATAATAGCAGATGTTGTCCTTTTTTTTTTTTGCAATTCATAGAGATCAACAGCAGACAAAAAACTGTCTAGTTTTGTGTTATCCTCACATGTGGTGCTATGTTTGAGTATATGGTTGTAGGGTGTCAATCCATGTCACTAGGAGTCTTCTTTTTTCTTTACATTCTACCAAGAATTATGTCCTTTTTCTGGGACTAGTCCCTGCTAATGATATGTTCCAAATCTGTAAGACAAAGTCTTGTTGGCTGAGCTCCAGTGGCGTAGTGGTTGAGTGTGGGGCTGCGGACCACTGGCTTGGCGGTTCAAATCCAGCAGCAGCTCTCCAGGAGCAAGACTGGGCCTTCCACCCCCACCAGAGGGCAGTAGGGCCTCCCCCCAAAAAGTTTTGTCATCCTAACTTCTAAGGAGCATTCTGGCTGTACGCCTAAAAGAGACTTTGTTTTTCCTACTTCTGGGGGTCCCTGGTATAGCCCATGTTCTTTGCCAAGACCATGATTCAAGGACATCAAGTCTCCTTTGATCTTGTTTATTCATTGCTGCCTTTCACATACCTGTGATGCAGTGATTAAAAGTACCAAGATGTGAGGCAGGCCATATTTTAGTCCTTAAGGGTCTTTTGCAGCATATTTGCCCAATACAAAACATCATTGGATTTCGTGACTGTTTTTCCATGGGTATTTATTGTAGCTCTAAGTTTAAAAAAAGATGAAATCCTTTTCTTTATTTATGATAAGAAATATTCTCTATTTCAAATTTAAGTCACCTTGCATTTGACTTTCATTTGTTGCAACACAGAGTATTAATTAATACAAAAGTCATTACTAGGTTGTAATTTAAGTTATAAGGGTTTATGAGTAGCAAGGATAGTTAGGCATATAACTAATAACTGAGAGATTGGCAGTTTGAACCCACACACAGATATTTCTGGAGACTGGTCTATCAATCTGTTTCTAAAGATTGATAGACTTGAAAACCCTGCATGCAGCTCTACTGTGAACCAGAGTCAAAGCCAAGTATATCTTCACCAATAATGAAAATAAACCATAAAAGTAAGTATGATTGACCAGGCAAATGTGTAGATGGAGAAAGAAAGTGGACAGAGGAGAAAATCCTTAAGATTTCTGATACTGTCAATCTCCTAAAGAAGTGGTTGAGAACCACTGTAGGTTACAACCCCTGGGGTTCAAACAATCCTTTCACAGGGGTTTCCCAGTTCATAACAGTAGCAAATTACAGTTATGGAGTAGCAATGAGTACAATTTTATGGTTGGGAGTCATCATAACATGAGGAACTATAGTAAAGGGTCATGACATGAGGAAGGTTGAGAACCACTGTCCTAAAGAAATTGATAAGATTAGGAGAAGGACAAAGAGAAATTGGATGACAGAAACTGATCAAAGAGAGAGCATCAATAAAATTAACATGGTCCAAAGTGTGAAACATTTCTGGGCTAGTAAGTCAAAACGCAGCCTTAGACCTTGATACAGTGAGAGTTGAGGATCTGGGTGAAAGTAACATCAGTGGGGTGGGAGAGCAGAGGGAACAGAAGTCAGGATGCATTTGGTTATATAGTTGGAAGCGAGGACTTTTGGGTGGCTACTATAAGTAATTTTTTTTCTTTTAACAGAACTTGAGCTTTAAAAGAGAGGAGAGGACAGCAGGAAAGGTAAGACATGAATCAAGAAGGAAGGAGGGGGAGAAACCAAAACCCACTGTGAACAATTGAACACCCCCTTACAGGAGAGTCGTGAGGAGGAGAGAGCTCAGTCAGGGTGCAGTGCAGTGGCAATGAAACATACAACTTTCCTCTTGTTCCTGAAGGATTCTGCCCGCCAACTATCAGGATTCCAGTTCTACCTTATATATCCAACTGGACTGGAAAAGGTATACTGGAAGAGACGGGAACTGGAAATATGGGGAACCGAGGACAGACGAACCCCTCAGGTGAGATTGGAGTTACCAGATGGGTGGAGAGAAGGTGGGGTAGAGAGACAAAGCCAACTACACGGATCTACACATAACCTCTGATCTGGAGGACAGAGATCGGAGGAATGGGCAAAAGGAGATGTCAGGCAGTGTAAGATACGACAAAAACGATAATAATTTATAAAGTATTGAGGGTTTGTGGGGAGGGGGAGCAAGGACAGAGTGGAAAAGATGAGAAGCTGATGTCAAGGGCTGAAGTGGAAAAGCAGTTATTTGGAGAAGGGTGAAGTGGAAAAGCAGTTATTTGGAGAATGGTGATGGCAGAAGACAAGTGAAGGTGCTTGGCACAGTATACACATTTATTTATTGTGGAAAATTATGTACGAGCCCCTAATAAAATGATTTTAAAAAATAAAATGGTGGAGCTGAGCCTTGGTGGTGTAAGTGGTTGAATGCTGGACTTTTGGCTCGTGGGCTTGGCGGTTCAAATACAGCAGCGGCTCTCAGGAGCAGCACTGGATAGCACCCATGACCACCAGAGGCAGTGATGCCCCCTCCCCAAAATGGTAAGAGAAAAAAGGAGAATGGATTTTTTTTAAAAAAAGGACTTTCTTACTAGAATTGGGCATGTTTAAATTCTAATAGGTTTACAAAAGACAGAGACCTGATTCAAACATTCAGAAGGAGAGAAGGAACAGTATTGGCTCAGTTACTGAAGGCAGTCACAGTAGGATCCAAGTGTTCCACGGTGGATCCAGAGATTGCCTTCCTGGACTCAACTATGCAATCCTCTGTGTTGACCTGTCTCAAATAAGATCTAATGGCCAAATGCAGCTCCAATTTTGTACATTTTCTTCATGGAGGAAGAATAATTCTTTCAAAGGGGTTATGGCGGTCATGTACTTGATATCAATTTCATGATTGGGAGTGTAGGGGTGGAGTGTAGCCTGTCACTCTGGAGATAGCCAATGAGGCCTCTGTGTGGGCATGACTTTCTCCTGAGAATTCTGAGAAGTCTTACAGTATTCACAATTTGAGAAAAGAGACTTGACTCACTGTCTGAGACAACGAACTACTGACAAGACAAGATGACCGCGTGTTGATCAATCCTGATTCCTGGCGAATGGAGGAGCCAGAAGAGAGGCTGCATGGACTTGCACTGATGGAGCCTAACCTCTGGGGCCAGAAAAGCCACATGGAGACTGCTGCCAGTGCTGAGATGCTTGGAAGGCTATGGGGAGACCCTCGCCACGGCTGAGATGCTTCTATTGTCACCTGTCACACAAGACTGCACCCACTGGCCTGCGATTGTCCTGGTGTCATTGCACATGCTTTGTAAGTCAAAAGAGATATTCTAGACTGGTAACAGAGATACATTCTAATACTGGATTTGTGACCTTGGACTGGGCTGGGTTGGGATGCTTTCTCAATGGTCCATTCCTCTTGTATATAAATCTTTCCCTTATATCCATATGCATGTGTATGAATTTGTTTCTCTAGTCTACCCAGACTAACACAGTGGTTGCTGTAAAAACTGTGGTGAGATGATTCCTTGGCCCTAATACTGGGAAACGAGTGATTCAACCCCATCTGAACCACATAGGTGGCATAGTGATCCTCGGTTGAATTGCTAACTTCAAAGTCAGTTTGAAGCCACCAGCTGCTCCATGGAAAAAAGACAGCACTTGCTACCTGTAAAGAATTGCAGTGTCAGAAATTCACAGGGGCAGTTGTACAGTGTCCTGTGGGGTCACAGTGAGTCAACACTGACTCAATGGCAGGGCATGAGAGAACTCAGTACATAGTTACATAGACACGGCAAGGGTGGTATGGCTCCCCCTCCGCATAAAGTGGATACTGGGAACAAGTCTGAGGGAATTAAAATGGGGCAGATTAAAATAACAGACATCCATTGTAGGCACACATTAGTAATGCAATATATGTTTGATGATGAAATGATTAGAACAGTCACATAGTGATAGAACTAGCTCTGAGAAAGGCAAAGAGAAGGTACCATTTTGGTTCAAGCTCAGTGACGAACCTTTGAGAGTACGCACATGAGAAAGAAGAATGGGAGAGTGAGACTGTTCCTTAGCCTGGCTCACAAGTTATGGGTGGTATTCATGTCAATGACTTTTCTGACATGGGAATAGAAGGAGAGGAGGATTATTGTGGAAAATGTGTCTATTTCAAGTGGGCAAACATAGAAGGATGGGTGCTGGGCTGACAGGAAGATGTAGCTAAAAAGATAAGCACGAAAGGCAGTGGCAATGGAACTAATGACACAGTAAACGTGAAAGGGCAGGGAATTTGAAAACGCCTGACCCAGGGATTAGCAGAACTTTAGACCAACTGGTTTGAGGCTATTTGGTGGATTGATAGAGGAGATAAAAAAGATCTCTAATATGATTCTGAACTTGATAGAATAGTCAACTGGGTGATGGTGAAGCCACATAAATAGATTTGAAGTGGAAAGACAGTGAATGCTAATAGTTTCTAAATGCTAATCCTTAGCCATCAGGTTCAGATGCTTCCAAGTAACAATCATTCCTTATATTACAAATGATTAAGCACTTAGCTGCTAACTAAAGTGTTGGCAGTTCAAACCCACTGAAAATGCTGCAGGAGAATAACATGGATCTATGTTATAGATCAATTTCTATAAAGGTGACAATCCAAAATCTCTCAGGAGGTACTTCTCTTCTGCCACAGGTTTGCCATGAGTCTGAATCATATTGTTATACCTAACAAGATAAGAGAAATAGTAGCTGGGAATTATTGAAGCCCTTGTAGGAAAAAAATGAAGTGGCATTCAAGTAAGTATCAATAAATGCTAATGGGTAGAATAGTGGTTGAGACACTCCAGGCACCAGTAGCCTCCAAAGAATATGAATATTCATGATTTATAGACTCTATGTAAGTGGTCACTGAGCCCAAAGAAAAATGTCTTAAACTATAAATAATGTCTGAACTCGAAGGTATTGGTATATAATCTTATGGCAAAAGACATGTGAACTTACATCTTGTTCAGTAAACGGAGGGATATCTGGCCTTTGCCAGAATTTGGGAGGCTTCCTTAAAGCAACCTCTCATTATGGCCTCAGTTTGCATGGACGAAGAAGCACTGAGAGAAGGAGAAGCAGAATTCTGCCTTGCTGAATGTCTATGCTATTCTAAAGCTGATTTAATGTAAGAATCCTCCAACATGAAGGGAAAGAGCTTTATGAAAGGCCTAACTTCGAGTGTATTAAAAAACGGATGACACATTCACAGGAACCCTACCCAGATACTTTATTGCTGGTAAAATGATTAATAATATTGTAAATCCTGTTGATTTGAAAACTCAGGGACATTAGACAGATTGACCTGACTTTTGATTTAAGCCAGTATCACTGAAATAACCTTTCATATCTTGAGAAAGAGTAATGTCTTGCCTTCAGGACAGAACACAACATAAGAAAATGTGGTTGTCTTTTGAGGTTTGTTTTCAGACATTAAATTCTTCTGAAACATTCGATATCTGAATCTTTATATCTAGATACCAAGGTTCTCACTTAGAATTGCCACTATTTCATTGACTCTTCTAAATAATTTATATTATTTTAATACAAAATAAAACAATGGAAGAAAGGAAATATATTAAGATGCTAATGGTGAAATCCCTAAGTAGAAAATCTGAGTAGCTTCTGTTCTTTCTACTTTATGATATTTTCCAATAGTTTTATAAAGACATATAACTAGGGAAGAAGGAAACAAAAGTTTACATTACAAAAATAAGGACTCTGAAGCAAGACCTTTTAAAAGTCAAAATATTAAATGTGCCCTCCATCAGATCATAGCACAAAATCTCTGAGATTTAAGCAAATCTACATGAACAATCAGTGCATAAAAATATGAAGTACATACTACCATTGTGATCACACACACCCTACTTCTGCCCTTTATTTTGATTTGTATAGGCATGCATAGATAGAACTCTAGATAGTCTATTGTGTTCTGGTTAGGATCATCTGCCTTTAGGGTTGGGGAGCTTTTCTGCTTGCTTCTAGGGTATATTAAGTTGAATGGATTCACTTGAATTATGGTCTTGAAGAAGAATATTATAATTAATGAGGCTGCCAAAAGAACAAGCAAATCTGTCTTGAATGAAATACAGACAGAATGTTCTTGGAAGCATGTACTTTTGACGAGTTATCAGAAAGGAGCAGTTCCTAAAGAAAGACATCCTGCATGGTAAAGTCTGGCACGGGGACAGCGAAAAGGGGTCTGCATTTCTGCAGCAACAATTGTGAGACAGTGTAGCAAAGGGCAAAGCTTCATTCTGTTTAGCTAGGACCCCTATCAATGAGAATGGATTCCACAAAGCTGCCCGACTATCTCTTCTTAACACCTATCTATTCTTGGTATCCATAGCCCAAGTTTTTGTTCTCACTTCTGGGAAATGAGCCCCCCAGGAACACTTATTATTATAATATATTCATCATTATTCTTATTTGCCACATCTTACACCAACCCATGTATCCATTCATCTGTA
The DNA here is from genome assembly GCA_004026705.1 of Nesogale talazaci. NCBI lineage: Eukaryota > Metazoa > Chordata > Mammalia > Afrosoricida > Tenrecidae > Nesogale > Nesogale talazaci. The sequence goes on from PVJH01018677.1 coordinate 22,803, forward strand.
ATTCCATCATCTGTTCCCCTCATGCAGGGGAACATGCTATCAGCTATCAGCTGATTGCTATCAGCTCCACCTCTGCCCCCTTCCCCATCCTCTCTTCCCATAGCCTCAGGGCATCATTACTCCTATTAGCAGTTCTCATGTTTTGACAAAGAGACCTACATGACAAAACCAAGTAAAATCCTTTGTTCTGTTAACTTCCCTGGTCATTCAAAAGTCCACAATAGTTTGAACATCAAGAATTTTGTCTTAGAGGAGCAAAGAAAAGAAGTCCCAAAGGAATACCAAACAGACTTTGGGACCAGGACATGGCACCCCGTCAGATTGGGAAGGTGCATATCACAGAATGCCAGGTTATTTGAACAGTGTTCTTACATTGAGGAAGCACTTGAGTGGAGGCCCAATGCTTCCTTTATATTTAACCTACCAATATATGCACATACCTCTATTTCCCTGTCATTTTATATAAATATATTTACGAATGTGCATGCCTGTTTTGAGACCTCTATAACTGTCCTTTGCCTCCTAGTTCTTGCCTCTATTTCCTTTTACTTTCCTCTTATTCCTTTATCTGTTCAGCCTTCATTCAGATACTTTGGCCTTGACCAAGCCCCATCAGGTATCCTATATCCTCTTCCTCCCAATCCCCTGGCCTCTCTTGTGCATCCCACCTACCCCTACCTCCCTCGAACACCATCAGTCCATCATTCCTGTTGTTTTCTACTCTGGATTGTTTATCCCACCTATCCTATCTAGACAGGCATGCAGAGACCGTAATTAAGCACAAAAGTATGACCGAACAAAACAAAGGAGCAAAAGAAAACAATACCAATGACAATAAAAGAAAAACCTATAAATAATTCTGGGTCTGTTTGTTGACCTCTAGGAGAATTTTCTGGTTGAGCCAGATGGGGTGCCATGGCCTAGTCTCACATCAATCTTTGGTATTCTCTGGGAACTTCATTGCAAGAACACTTTATTCTAATAACCTGGTATTCTGTGGTGCTCACCTTCCTTACATGGTCACTGAAGCTAAAATGGATGCATAAACAAATATTGTGAAGTGTGAAACATGAAAAATTAATAATAACTTATAAAGGGTTCATAAGGGAGGAAGTACAAGGGAAGGAGAGAGAAAAATGTAGAGCTAATACCAAAGACTCAAGTAGAAGGAAAATGTTTTGAAATTGATGATGGCAACATATGTACAAATATGCTTGACACAATGGGTGGATGGATGGATTATGATATGAGCTGTATCTTCCCCCAATAAAATAAATTTTAAAAAAAAGAATGTCTTTAAGCAAACAAAAATTTCTCTTGTTTAAGGCCAATCTCCCCTATTTAAGAGCCCCATTACATAAGGAAGAACTATAGAAGAGTTTCTATTTAGGCTCAGATAAATGAAGATTTACCACCATCCCTCAGAAGCTCTCCTGTTGGGTCATTAGAAGACTAATGGAAGAAGGGGCTATGATTGCCCTCCGGTATTTTCCTCTTTCCTCCATTGCCAGAGTATACAGAAACCTGATAGCACAACTACAATGTGAGCAGAAGAGAGAGGAGAGCAGAGGAGTGGCATCTATGACAATGGTATTGGAGATGACTAATTCTGCCATTGGGCTAAAAAAGCTGTGGCACTCTTTCTTATGGGGCTTATGGACTATAGCTCCATCTACTAGTTATAATTCCACTGAGAAATCTTCCTCTTGTCACTTTGCAGCCCTGATCTTGTGCCTGCAGATTGTATTCTCTTCCCAAACTAAAAAAAAAAAAAAAATCAAAAACACTATGTGAGTTCTTGTGGCAGTACATTTAACAGGGACCTGCCAAATGTCAAACTGGATTCAAAAGAGCACATGAAACAAGGAAAATCATTGCTGACTTCAGATGGATCTTGGCTGAAAGCAGAAAATTCCAGAAGGATATTGACTTTTCATTCATTAACTATGCAAGTGCATTCAACTGTGTATATCTTTTAAAAAACTATGAATGGCTGTGAGAAGAATGAAAATCCCAGTGCTAATTGTGCTCATTCTGAATCTGTCCATGCATCAAGAGGTAAAAGGGAAGACTGCATGGTTTAAAATCAGGAAAGGTGGGTGTCAGGGTTGCATCATCTCCACATACTTAGTCAATTTGCATGCAGATTAAATCATCAGAGAAGCTAGATTACATGAAGAAAAGTCTGGCATTAAATTTGGAAGAAGGCTTATTACGAACCTGAGTTATGCACATGCCACAACCTTATTGGCTAAAAGTAAGGAGGATTTGAAGTGCTTCCTGATGAAGATCAAACATTGAGTCTTCAATATGCACTGCAACTCAATGTAAAGAAGACCCAAGTCCTCATAACTGGACCAGAGGAAAAGCTGAAGTTGTCAAGGAGTCTTTCTTGCTTGGATTCATAATCAGTGCTCACTGGAGCCAGTAGTCAAGAGCTCAAACAACACATTGCATTGGATAAATCTCCTGCACAAGCCATCTTTAAAGTGTGGAAAACCAAGGAAGCTATTGTGAAAGCTTATCTTACCTGAAGTATTTTCAATTGCCTCCTATATATGTGAAAGTTGAACATCAAATAAGGAAGGCCAAATAATTGATTGATTTGAATGGTGGTCCTGTCAAATAATATTGAAAATACCATGAATTTCCAAAATAAGAAACAAATCTGTCTTCAAAGAAATAGAGTCAGATTATTAAAAATAAGGAGGACGGGCTGAGCCCCGGTGGCGTAAGTGGTTGAGTGTGGAACTGTGGCCCGCAGGCATGGTGGTTCAAATCCAGTGGCGACTCTCAGGAGCAGCACCGGGTAGCTCCCATGACCACCAGAGGGCAGTGATGCCCAAAAACAAAAAAAGGAAAAAGAATAAGGAGGGCAAGGCTTCAACTCAAATACTCTGGACCTATTGTCAGGAGATACAGTTCCTAGAGGGCATTATGTTTGATAAATTAGAGGGGCAGCATAAAAGAAGAAATCCTTCACTGAGATAGAGTGACATCAATGAGTGGCTACAGCAGTGTCTCAGAATAAACCCAATTTTGAGAAGGGCACAGAACCATGCAGTGTTCTGCTGTACTGTGCAGAGTGTTGCAATGAATCAGAAACAAACAGCAATTTGAGTACTTTACAGATGCCCAAATTACTTTTACATAATTCAAAGATCACAGAATTCATTGAGATGACTTGAAAAGATGAAGGATATAGACCTGTTCTCTTATTGTTAGATGCTGTTAATTCTGACAACAGAATGAAACACTACACAGCCCCATATCATTCTCAAAATTATTTTTCAGCCAAATGTCATTGTGCCAATCCATTTCATTGAGGGCCTTCCTTTGTGCTTTTTTGCTTCCACAGTGATATTCCCACAATTTTGCTTCTAAAGAAATACTGGCTGTACTTCTTCTAAGACAGATTTGTTTGTTGTTCAAAAAGTCTATGTTACTTTTAATTTTAGTTGCCAGCACCATAATTCAAAGGCATCAATCCATATTTGGTCTACCTATTCAATGTTGAACTTTCACTGGCATAGAAGATGATGGAAAACAGCATGACTTGGGTCAGGTGCACCTTAGTCTTTAAAGTGGCTTGCTTTTCAAACATGTAAGGACATATTGGACAGTAGATCTACCCAATACTGTGTCATTTTATTAGCTGTTTTACTTCATCATTTCTTCCATTTTCTTTGCTACTCTATGATATAGAGTAAATTTCAGAGTCTTTACTGACATCTACATTGACCTTCTCTTTCTTTTCTGCCTATTATGTCATCTTTTGAACTCTTCATATATGGTGTACTTCATGTTATCCATAATTTGTCAAGTCTTCTACCATTAGTGCTCAATGAGTCAAATATATTCTTGAAATTCAGATGGGATATACTCAAGGTTGTTGTGTTAGGTTGGGTTGTCTAGAAAAACAAAATCAGTGACATTCATGTATAAGGAAAAATTTTTCATATCAAGAACTAATTTCATATTAAGAAGGCATCCCAACCAAGTTCAACTTAAGTCCATAGGCCAAATGCTAGCCAGAGCTCTCGTGAAGATTCCATAGCTTCAGGTTGATGGCCTAAAGACAGGTTAAGCAGGATGTGGGAAGACGAACAACTGACAGGTACAGAGTTACATGGACCCAAGATGGGTGGAAGCATGCAAGTTCCCAGATCTCATGGTCCACATAGGCTGCCCAGGTGGCAGGCACACACTGCTAGCAAGTAGGAAGGCAATGGACCAGAGAGCGAGCATGGGAAGTTTCTAGCATCTCCCTTATAAAAAGGCCACACACCCCAAGAACCACAATCAGGCCATGGCCTGATTGACAGGCTGGACTCTACCCACACAATTTCATACATATTCAATTTGACATAAAATTTAACTACCACAGTCATATTTTGGTGCTCATGGACTTGTTTTAATTTTCCTAAACTTGAAATTACATATCAATAATTGATGGTCTGTTTCACAGTCAGCCCCTGTCTGGAGCTTCTCTATTATCTATTTCCAAAAATTTTGTCCATTTAATTTCTGTTTATCCTCTCTGGAGAAGTCTTCATGTATTAGCAATGAAGAAGTTGTACTTGAAAAATTCAATCATGCAATTTCCAGCTTTGTTTCTTTGTTCCCAACTTTTAAATTCCAGTTGCCATCATTATCATGCATTTTGATTGTGTGCTTGATCAATTACAGACTTAAAAAGTTGGTAAAATTCTTCACTTTCTTCCTCACTGGTTTTAGTGGTTCGTTTGTAAACTTGAATAATAGTTGTACTGACTAGATTTCCATATTGTAGATAGGTACAATCATATCACAGAAATTGCTATGTTTCAAGACAAATCTTGAAAGGTGTTTTTTAACAATAAATGTGATGTCCTTCTTCTTGAACTTGTCACTTCTGGCATAGTAAACCATATGATTTCTTGTTTAAAATGGCCAATGCCAGTTCATTTCAGTTCATGAAAGTTTAGGGTACTGATCTTTTTGAGTTCCACTTAAATTGTGACAAACTTTAAATTTTCCTATATTTAAACTTTGTCCTGTCCATGTTCCAATTATTAATAAATTTTACAGCTGTTTCTTCTAATTTTTAGTCATGCCTCATTCACATCATAACTGTCAACTCTACTTTGAAGGTGATTCTTCCTCTGTCATATATTCAGTGCCTTCCAGCCTAAAGGGCTCATCTCCCAGCACTATATTTGACAATGTCCCACTGCTATTTATAGTGTTTTCAGTAGCTATTCACTCAGAAATCAGCAACTTATTCCTGCTTCATCATCTGTTCTTTGTCTGGAAGCTCAGCTAAAATGTGTTCACCTGGGATGACCTCTCTGGTATTTGAAATATCATTGCCATGAAATCAGCATGAGTTGGGCTGACTCAATGGCAACTGGTTTTGTTCTGTAGTTACAAATAGTGTCTTATTTAAAATATTAAAAAAATAAGCTTCCAGTATCACAGCAAGGCACAAGGCACAACATTACAAGGTGACAGATTTGTGGAGGTGTGGAGGCCAAGAGAAAGACATTTTAGGAAAGAATCACTTCACATATTATTGTATAATAAGCATTACTGTGATTTGAAACAATATTGTTTAGATACTTTTATATGTTTAAATGGGAGCTCTGGTGGCATAGTGGGTTTTGTGTTGGGCTGCCAATCACAAAGTCTGCAGTCATTCCATAGGTAAAAGATAAAACTTTCTTCTCTTCTCTAAAAAGACACGGTCTTGGAAACCATAGATACAGTTCTACACTGTCCTATAAAGTTGTTATTCTAAATTGACTCAGTGGCAGTGAATTTAGTTGCTGTTTTTTCTATTATTTTTAAATAAGACACTTTGTAACTACAGAACAAAATCAGTTTCCATTGAGTCAGCCCCAACTCATGCTGACTCCATTTTGTGCTAGAGTAGAGCTTTCAATGGCTGATTTATCTAATGGTGGATCAGCTGGACTGTCTTTCCAGGTGCTTCTGATGGACTTGGACTTTCGGTTAGCATCCAAGCACATTAACCATTTATAAAATGACCAGAGTTTAAGCCGGACACCATTGACCAGGGGTGTGGGTGGGGTGGAGTTCTTGATTAAAAATTTGGTCTATATAGAGCAACAAAAATTTTCATAGAATGCAAAAATAGTATTGTAATATATTAATTTTAATTTTAAAATTCCACAGGGCATCACTAAATTGTTAAAAAAAAAAGGGGGGGATGTCTGGTTACTTTATATTATCCAGTGAACTGTTTGGATAAACATATTTTATTATGGCTCCAATGTGAATGTTCCTTTAGATGTGTGCACATCCTATAAAACTACATATCAGTTGCATGAGACAATGGTAAAGAATGTCCAAACACACTGGCCCATTCAGAGATAATGCAAGTACTCTAACCCAATTCTTGTCGCTCCATTCTTAAGGAACACTTTCACCAATATTGGAAAATATTGGTCTGGTTGAAGGGATTAGGCACCAAAGTCAAAAAATCAAATAATTGTGAGTGATTGAGAGAAGTTCAGATTGAGAACCCAAAGCCCATCTGTAGACTACTGGACATCCCCTTACAGAAGGGTCATGGGGAGGAGACAGACCATTCGTGGTGCGTTGTTGTAATGATAAAACATACAACTTCCCACTAGTCCTGATATGCTTTATCCCACTATCACGATCCCAATTCTATCTTAAAAATCGGACTAGATCCAAGGGTATACACTGGTACAGAGAGGAAATGGAAAAACAGGGAATCTAGGACAGATGAGCCCCTCAGGACCAATGCTGAAAGTGACAATACCAGGAGGGTAGAGGGGTAGGTTAGAAAGAGGGAACCAATTCGAAGGATCTACATATGACCTCCTCCCTAGGGAATAGACAATAAAAAACTGGGTGTAGGAAGATGTTGGAGAGTGTAGGATATGACAAAATAATAATCATTTATAAATTATCAAGGGTTCATAATGAGTGGGGGGTGGGAAGGGAAGGGATAAACTGAGAAGCTGATACCAAGGACTCAAGTAGAATGAAAATGTTTTGAGAATGAAAATGGCAACAAATGCACAAATGTGCTTGACACAAGGCATGTGTGTATTAACTGTGATAAGAGTCATATGAACCCCCAATAAAATGATAATAATAAAAAACTGTCCTGTTCTGCCTTCTCTAACTAGTTACTGCATTTGCAATGATGGCAGTGTTGGCTAGGAAAATAAAAGGTGGAAAGTATACCTTTTAAAAAATTAGGGGTCTAGTAAGGCAGGGAAAAGCAACCCTTTACCCTCAGTTGTCACCAATTCTCTGAATTGTCAGATTTTCAAGGTCCCTAGGAGGCACACACATTTATATTGGACTACTAATTGAAAGACACACAGTTTGAAATCAATCCAAAATGCCATAGTCTGGTACGCTTATTCTTAAATAAGGTGACTATTGAGAACCTGAAGGACACCATGAGGCTTACCATGTGACATGCCTATCAGTTGGAATGAATAAGTCACTTCTTATAGTAATTGTAATACAAGGCCGGCATATGCATAAAAGAGGAGATTACATTGGGACTAAATCATGTATGGGTCCTTTTAAAAAAGTTAGCTCTACTCTTGATATGTAGAGCTTTAGAAACTTTTCCCCTTGTCTTCTGGGTAAAGGGGTACCCAGAGTTTAGGCAAATGTGACAGAACGACAATATGTCCATCAGGAAAGGCTCCCAAGGCCTTCTCAAGAGAGAACAATGGCCTTAGCTGACCATAATGGCCTGATAGCTTCTTACATGGAATATGGCTAAGGATGATCTTTTAATTGGCAGGACACTAGCCAAGTTTGTGCACATGTACTAGAAACAGCTAAATCTGCAAAGCACCAGAGCAACAACATAGACTATCGCAGCTTCCCAGGACCCTGGGTAAGTGGGACATTCTGATAATCAGGGAAAGTATTACTTGACACTTAGTTCCCAGTCCCATCTTTCTTCACCAGAGCAGCTAGTGGTTTTAAGCTTCTGAATTTGATCTTTGCAGCCCAATGCTTGACCACCATTCGGGCTCCTATATATCAAGTGGAAGGTAAAATGACAAGCTTCTCTGGGCAGACATCAGACTCTGCTGTGATAGCGACCTCTAATGTTGAGACCTGGATTGACATGCCCTCATAAATGAACAGAAGTCCTCCAGTTCTTGGATACTTCAATAGGGCAGGCAGATACTTGAGCAATTATAGGGAATATTAGAGAGAGATGTGTTCAACTGGGTACCAAGTTAATTAAGTATATCAGGCTATCACTGAAAAAAGAACTTTCTTAAAATTAAAAAGCAATTCTGTCACTTTGATGGCTAAGGTGAGGCACCTGAGTCAAGTAAGGCTTTGGTGTTTTCAACCTCCTTATTGCTTATGAAAGTTAAAAAGGAACACAGAAGAAATAAAGTGTGATGTGGTTGGAAAATATCTCGTGTATCCTTGATTGCCAGAAGAATGAGCAAATCAGTTCACAGAAGAAATACAACCAAAATGCTTCCTCAAGACAAGGGTGACAACACTCTGACTTGCTTACTTGGAGAATTTGTCAGGAAAAAAAATCACCAGCAAAGAACATCCCATTTGATAATGAGCATAAACAAAACCTTGCAGGAGATGGACTGGTACAGTAGCTGAGAAAAGGAACACAGATGTAAAAATGACTCTAAAGATCATGGGGGGGGGGCTCAGTAATATTGTTCTGCTCTATGTGAGAACAACATAAATCAAACTAAACAGAGACTGAAACCAATTGTTATATATATATATACATATACATATATAAACTTAAATCAGATGAGTATGTGTCATGTTTGCCATGTAATTCTGCAAATAGCTATATCATATACACCTAGAACATCTCTGAATATCTGTGTATGTACTTCATTCCTTATCATCGGAACATATTCCATTCTCTAGCATAGTTATTTTATGTCCCACTACTTCTATACTAACAGATATCTCAACTTGTTTATTTCAACTTGTTTACTACTCCAAATCACCACTTATCTGGAAGTTTGTTGTACTGTGGTGGCTTGTGTGTTGTTGTGACGCTAGCAGCTAAGTCTCTGGTATTCAAAAAGCCAATAGGATCACCCAAATTGAGCAGGTTTCAGCTGAGCTTCCAGCCTAAGAACAAACTGCAATGAATGAACAGGTTAACCATTTCTGAAGACCTCCTGGTCAGCATTAAAATATTGTCAGGTACTGGAAAATTCACGAAAAGAAGCATGCCATTGTCAGAATTAGTGCAAGAAGATGAGCCCCCCAGGTCAGAGGGCATTTAAAAGATGCCTGGGGAAGAACTGCCTTCTCAAATTAGAATGGGTCACAATGAAGTGGATGGAGGAAAGCCTTCGACAATAAGGACTTATGGACCTCCGTTTGCTGATAGGGTCAGACTCAAAATGAGAAGAAACAGCGGCAAACATCAGTCAATAGAACTTGGAAGATGCAAATATCAAATCTAGAAAAATTGAAACTGTGACAACTAGAATGCATAAAACTCAACATTCTAGGTATTAGTGAGCTGAAATGGACTGGTTTTGGTATTCTGAGAGTGAAAAAAATCAAAAGAATGGTGTTGAATTCATTGTTAAAAAAAGACATTTCAAGCTCTTTCTTGAAGTAAACACTGTCCATGACAGGATTTTATCCATTCACATTCAGGGAAATCAATCTATATAAGTATATTTTCAAATATGTACACCAATTACTAATGCTAGTGATAAAGACTGTAAAAAATTATACCAAAGACTTCAGTCAGAAATTGATCAAGCATGCATTGATAATTATTGGCAATCGAAGTGCAAACATTGGAAACAAAGTGGAAGGAACTCTGGAAAATATGAACCTTGGTGATAGAAAGAAAAGCAGAAATTGCATAATAGAATTTTGCAAGACCAATGACTTCTTGGCAAATACCCTTTTACAGAGACTATACATGTGGACTTCTCTAGGTAGAATACACCTAAATCAAATTGAATACACGTAAATACACAATAGAATACACATAAATCAAATTTGTGGAAAAGAGGGTCTAGTGGTTCAATGGCAGCACAATAAGTGGATATTAGAAACTCGTTCTTAATCAGTTGCTAAGGCAAGTGGAAAAAAGGAGGAAGTAAAAGAACTAAACTGAAAATTTCTCTACCAATATGACAAGACTTTATACTTCAGAAATGTACTGTTTATACTTGAGTATAAGTCAACCTGAATACCAGCCGAGGCACCTTAGGTTACCACCAAAACTGCATTTAAAATGTGCTGAAAAACTCAGCTTATACATAAGTATTTCTGGTAGCCAGAGACACTAGTCCCAGGAGAAGGGTATCATGCTTGGTAAAGTAATGGAGTAGCCAAAATGAGGAAAGCCTTCGACAGAGTGACTGCCTGGACAGGAGCAAGCATCTGTATAGCTGTGAGCACAGCCCTGGACCACACAGTGCCTCTTGCTCTGGTGTGGAGCATTGCTACGAGTTGCAACCGCCTCCATGGCACCAAGCAACAACTATTGCAAAAAGAAAGTACAATAAAGAACTTTTAACATATGGTGCTTATCCATAAGATAAACTCATAGAAGTACTTTCCTATGTCATATACACTTAAAACCCTGATCAATTTTGATGAATTTTCCTTCACAAAGCAGAAATTGCTTTTATGAAATCATTTTATTGGAGGCTCATACAGCTCTTATCACAATCCACACATCCATCCACTGTGTCAAGCACTTTTGTACATTTGTTTCCCTCATTGGCCTCAAAACACTTGAGCCCCTAGAATCTGCTTCTTATTTCCCCGCCCTCCCCAACCCCTCCCCCATAAACGCTTGATAATTTATAAATTATTGTTATTTTGTCATATTTTACACCATCGACGTTTCCCCTCACCCACTTCTCCTCTATCTGAGAACAGGGAAGAGGTTCTATGTAGACCCTTGCAATCTGCTCTCCCTTTCTACTCCACCTGCCCTCCACCCTCACCTTATCACCCCTCTCACCACCGGTCCTGAGGGGTTCTTTGGGCTTGGATTCCCGGGGTTTCCAGGCCTTATCTGTATCAGTGTAAATCCTCCAGTCCAGCAGAATTTTTAAGGTAGAATTGGGATCATGGTAGTGTGTATGTTTCATCATTGGTGCTCTGCACCTTGACTTCTTCATAAAAGGAGAATTTATACAACAGTTTATAATCTTATTAATAGAATATCTGCCATTTTTAGATATTTTCCCCAAAACATGAGTACTAAAAATGTAAATTTCTTCCCTCACTCTAATAAGTGAGATTGCACAGAGATTGTGAGAAGTAGAAGCTAATTCTCTAATTTTTTAGATAAGGAAAATAAAAATGGATGATTTTTATGACCTTATCATATGGCTAATAAATATCACAAGAAATTAAAGTCTGATATAGTTGGTTCCAAACTCCATCCAATTATTCATTCATTTAATAGTGCCTACTATGTTTCAGGCAATGTTCTAAGCATGTTAAAATTGTGCTTGTTTTGTTTTATGGTAAGTGTTTAAGGTAGATGCTATTAATGCCTCCATTAATTGAAAGATTCTCATTTTATATATGGCAAAGAGAAATTAATTTACTTTCCCTAGGTCACAAAGCTATTAAGGAACAAAGATGAGATTGGAACTCATGCTGTTTGGCTTCCATTTATTTTAACTTAACTGCAACCTCTTTAAAACAAGTGTGGGTTTGCAAAGAAAAAAGTCACATCTGCCAAAGGACCACTAGTTCTACATGTGAATGCTTATCGAAACCATTGTAAGGAAATGAAACAGGACAAAGAAATTCTTTTCAATGTGCTGCAAATGGTTACATATTTTTGCATCCATCCAATAACACCTTTTTCTCGCTCCTTCTCAAATTCTAAATGTGACACGCTCAGGAATCGTAATGAGTTTCAGTCTGTTCTATGCTCAGCTCCATTGCTATTATATATTTTAAATATACATTTCACTCCTTAGGTAGAAGGGAGCAAATATGGAAAATTTATTCTATCAAAAACTGTAAAATATTATGCATAGCTATGAACCTATTAGTGGTGATGATTTGTGTGGACAACTTATATAATGCAATAAAAAAAGCATTTTCCTACATCTATTTTATATGTACTTTGAACTGATACACTTTGTCATTCATTCTTTATCATGGTGCTCTAAAAACCATAAAATTAGCATCACTGAAGATAAAATCGACTAAGGCAGGCATCACGGTATGTTATTTCTGTTAGAGGCCAAGATTCTGTCCTATGCCATGTTCACGCTCCTTCTTATGTTTGAGCCCATCGCTGCAGCTGTTCCGTCAATCCAACTCTTTGAAAGTCTTCCTGCTCTTTGCTGACATTCTACTTTACCAATTCTGATATTCTTCCCTAGGGACTGCTCCCCTCTGTCAACATAGGTAAAGCACAGGAGACAAAAGCTAACCCTCCTTGCTTCTCAGAAACATTCTGGCTGTACTTAAAGGTCCAAGATATATCTGTTCATTTTCTAGAAGTCCATGTTTTTAATTCATGTCAGTTCTTATCCACAGCACCACCCTATGCATCACCGCACAGAACACTGACTGCTTCTGGCCATCCTCACCATCATTCCTAGGCCAGAGCCTATTGCTGCTGCCTCTATGGCAACCCATCTCATTAAGGGCCTGCCTCTCCTAGTCTGCACTCGGCCTTACCAAGTGGGATGCCTTCCTCTGAGGATTGGTCTCTCCTGAAGCCATGCCATCCTTGACTTGAAAAAACATTTTGACTGTACTTCTTCCAGTACAGATCAATTTGTCCTTTTGGCATTTCCTAGTATTTTCTTTTCTTTTTTAATTAATTTTATTTTCTTACAGGTCTTATCTCAATCCAAACATTTGTCCATTGTTCAAGCACATCTGTAAATATGTTTTCATCATATTTTTCAAAACATTCTCTTTCAACTTGAGTCCCTGGTATCAGCTCCTCATTCCCCCTACCCTCTGTGCACCTATATTTTTCTTTTGACTTGGCCAGTGACCTTGCCAATATTTTCCAATGCTACATTTCCTTTGTGGGTCATTTCTTTTAATATTTAATAATGCTTTCATTTTCCCATTCATGTAAAACAATAACCTTGGAGTCATCTGTGCTTATTTTCTCTCACCCATGGACAAAAAATCTTATTATGTTTATTTTCAATTTATATGGACTATGATCCTTGACCATTTACACTGCTATCAGTAGGGTTCAAACCACTACTTACTGTCTCTTGTATGATAATGACAGTGTCCTCCTTCCTGGTCTCCCTGTAGTGTTTTTTTTTTCATTTGTTTTGCTTTTTGTTTTTTTTAATTAAAAATCATTTTATTGGGGGTTCATACATCGTTATCACAATACATAAATGAATATACTGTGCCAAGCACCTTCACATGTCCGCTGCTTTGTTTTGTTTTTTAAACACAGCAGCCAGAAGAGGATGAGTCATAATTTGATCAAATATGCAAGCAAGGTTAATTGATAGCTATTGGTGATTGGAATGTAGTAGTTGGAAACAAAGAGGAATGAATAGCAGTTGGAAACAGTGGTCTTGGTGATCGAACAGAGCTAGAGGTCACATGATGGAATCTTCCAAGACCAACAGCTTCTTCATCACAAATACTTTTTTTCTCAACACAAATGGTGACTATACACTTGAACATCTCTAGATGGGATACCCAGACATAGAGTTGACTACATCTGTGGGAATTGATGGGAGAGAATCTCAGTATGAACAGCTAAAACAAGGTCATGAGAAAGCAGAGAAACATATCAATAGTTCAATTGTAAATTCAGGTAGAAGCTGAAGAAAGTGAAAGTAAGCGCATGAGAGCCACGAAAGGAGAGTGAGTCTATCCCACCTAAATTTCAAGACTATCTCAAGAAGAGGTTTGACTCAGTAAACACTATTGATGGAAGACTTCATGAGCCTATGAGTAAAAGCAAAAGGCCAAAGTCAGGAAAGAAAGAAAAGATCAAAGTGGAAGACAAGAGAGACTGAAACTTGCTCTGAACTGTAGAATACCTAATGCCAATGGAAGCAATGATGAGGTCAAGGAGCTGAACTGAGGATTTAAAAGGTCAGCTCAAGAAAGCAAAGCAAAATAATATAATGAATGCGCAAAGACTTTGACTTACAAAACCTAAAGGGAGTAAAACTCTAAGCATAACTTAAGCTCGAAAAAGAGTCAAGTCTACAGTGGCAATACTGAAAACTTCTAAGGGTAAAATATTGAAAGATTCTGGAAGCATCAAAAGAAGATGAAAAGGATACACAGTCACTAAACTAAAAAAGAACTAATTAGCTGACTTTCTATCATTTTAGGACATAGCAGAGGAGCAAGAACCAATGATGCTGAAGGAAGAAGCTCAAACTACATTGAAAACATTAACCAAAAACAAGACTCCAAAAACTGATGGAATACCATTTAAAATGTTTCAACAAGCATCCAGAAATATTTCAGGAAGCATTTTAAGCACTCACTCATCTATGCCAGGAAATTTGGAACACAGCTAGTTGGCCAATTGACTGAAGAGATCCATATTGGTACCCATTCCAAAGAAAGTTTACCCAACCAAACCATCAAATTATAGGACAATGTCTTTGATTTCATATTCAAGTAAAAAATGCTGAAGATCATCCAACAATGGTATCACCCAACAGCAGTGTATTTAAAGAAGCTGCCAGAGGTTCTAGCTGGATTCAAAAGACATATAGAACAAGGGATATCATGACTCTTGTCTAATGCACCTTGGCTGGAAACAGGAACTATCAGAATGATGTGTGCATGCGCTTCATTGGGCTGTGTAGATCATAACAAACTATGGGTTCCCATCAAAGGAATGGATATCACAGAATATGACATTGTGCTCACATAGAACCTATAAATGGGTAAATAGGCAGTTGTGCAAAAAGAACAAGGGTATACTGCAGAGTTTAAAACCAGAAGAAGTGTATATCAAGACTGCATCCTCTCGCAATACTTTTTCAATGCGAATTTTGAGCAAATCATCAGACAAGCTGGCATATGTGCATGTGGCATGAGGACTAGGGGAAAGCTTATTAACAATTTTCCATATGTAGATGACAACCTTGCTAGCTGAAAGTCAGGATTTAGAGCACTTGCAGATGGAGATCAAGGATAGCAGATGAAGATCATAGATTACAACTCAATGTAAGATCAGAATCCTCACAGCTGGACCAATAGATAACATCATAATAAACAGACAAAAGATTGAAGTTGTCAAGGATTTCATCTTGCTTGGATCACAGTCAAAGTGGCAGTCAGAAGATTAAAAGATGAAAAGACACAACATTGGGTGAATCTGTTGCATAAGATTTCTTTAAATTTTGGAGAATCAGGTCACTTTAAGGACTAAGGTGCACCTGACCCAAGTCATAGTATTTTCCATCATCTCCTATGAAAGTTGAATATTAAATAAGGTAGATGAAAAAAGAATGAATGCTTTTGGAAAGTGGTACTGACAAAATACATTGGAAATCCCATGGACTGCCAAAAGAACAAATGAATCTGTCTCAGAAGAAGTACAGCCAGGGGAGATAAAAAAAAAAAAGAAGTACAGCCAGAATGCTTCTCAGAGGCAAGAATGTAGAGACTTGGTCTCATGTACTTTAGCCATGTTGTCAGGAGAAATCCATTCCTAGAGAAGGACTTCGTGCTAAGGAAAGTAACGAGGCAGGGAAAAAGAGGAAGACTTCGATAAGTTGACACTGATAAACAACATTGGACTCAGACATATAAACAATTGTAAAGGGAACACAGGACCTGGAAATGTTTCTTTTTTTTATATATATATACTGTGTGTTGTAAACAATTCAATAGCACCTAACAAACAACAAAAAAGGGACCAGACAAAGTTCTGGGCCACTGCAGGAGCAGTAGACATTAAGAACTGAATTATGAACAGCACAGACTTTCTTCCCTTGTCTTCCCTTCCCTCCAACCCTTCCCTCACCCCCCAAAGATTTTGACAATGTAGATCCCTGTTATAAATAGGCTATTAGGATGCAAACAAAAGTGTGTCATCACAGAGGTGGAAACTGATTTAGCTGAAAGTGACTGAAAGATCCTGATGTTAAAATACCATTGAGGAGAAAGGAAAGGAAGGCCAGCATATGAAATTGATGTTAAATATAAAATGTGACCTACAAGCATGTGCTGTCATTTGTATTTACTATGTAAAATGGTTTCCATCACAGAAGAGCTTCAGCAATGCCTTTTTCTATATTAGGAAAATCAGATGCACCACATTAGGGGTCTCTCTGGGACATGGAGTTTCAGAAGCACAGGGCAACTGTACATCAAAGTGATATGGCTATGCTAACTTTAGACTGGAGGAGGAGGAAAATGCAGGAGATGGATTTAAAATGTCACTAAATCAAAATGACTCTGGCAGTACACTAAATTGGCAGAATTAATCAAAGGGCTAACTTAGATGGAGTTCACAGAGGCGAAGAGAAAAGTGTCCCCATTGTCATCGGGTCTCCCAGAGATGGGAAAGCAAAATTTAACACATTCCACTCAGGTTGGAAAATATCTGTCAGGAGCCACACCAGTTACTACACGTACTACTTCTCACATTCTCCCCAACTTGCATAATCCTCTCTCTCTCTCTCTCTCTCTGTCTCTCTCTTTCTCTTTCTCTAATTTTTTTTTGGGGGGGGATATATGGATTTTATTGCATGGTTCCCCAGACTATTCTGATTCAAATATTCTCCCCATAACTCACAAGAATAGTTATGTTTACATTAGTCATATTTACTACTGTGTGCAATGTCTGGTCTGAGTGGGGCTTTTTATAGAGAGAAATAAGTTATGCATGCTTTATGTGGAAGTACAACTAAAAATATCCATTGTTAATAACTTCCTTCCTTTCGGAAGCACTTGGCATGTTTGTTTTTTCCATTAGTATTGATTCTTGGGCTTTTCCTTTTTTATGTTTCTTTCCTTCTGGCCCATTCATTCCATCCACTATTATAGATGAGGCACTGAGTCATGGAGGTAAAATACTAGGAAGTCACCCTGAGTTGGAAATTAAACCTGTAATGACTTCTCCCTCCCCTTCCTGACCTTTCAGATCAATGGAATTTTACTTCTGAATGCTTTACAGCTTCAAAGACAAATCCAATAAGGGCCCTGGAATGCACCCTACCACGTCGGTCCAGTGGGGCCCTGAAAGAGACAAAGGAGCTGGCCTCTCTGGCACATTCTAATCAAATCTCTCACAAGTTCCCTCAGCTAAGTACAGGAAATCTCAAGTTTTCAGCCAGGCTTCAATTTCCTAATCGCAGACTTCAATTCCCTTCGGTCTTTATGCTTGAGCTAGCAGTTAGTGCTTAGCAGGCTCTAGCAAGACGAGCTGGCAGCCTTCTGCATTCAATGTTCACGTTGTGGAGATGGAACTGAAGCAGCCCAGTCAGTTCTCATCTGGAAGGGACAGTGGCCCTGAAAAACATTCTCTTCCCGGCCCACATTCCCACAATGTTTATGGAAGCCTTTCATTACTGTTTTCACTCATGGTCATGCCTTTTGAGTCTAAAAATGGAGATGTTTGGAAAAGTTACTTTAACCAGAGAGCCTCTTTTTTTTTTTTTTTTTTTTTTATAGGCATCACTGCCCTCAGGTGGTGGGAGTAGGAGGCCCAGCCTTTGCTCCTGGGAGCTGGTATTGAACCTCCAACCCAGTGGGCCGCAGTCCCCCGCACAACCACTACGCCACCGGGGCTCAGCCCCAGAGAGCCTCATTTTGATTGACTTCAAAAAACAATTTCCATTTGACTTTCACATCAAGTACAGCATAAAAGTGATTTGCTGGCTGTCACTCATGACCTTTCTAGGGAAGACCGAGTCAGACTTTCAACAGCCATGTACAGCATCCATCAAAATCTTCCTGAAGCACTGAGGAGCCAATAGGAATCTTTCTACTTGATCTTTCAAAGCTAACCAACCCTTATACACACACACACACACACACACACACACACACACACCTCTAATGGATCAACACTGTATTCTTTAGCAATTCTTCTTAATAGTGCATGATGTCAGTTTGTCATACTGTGGTGACGTGTGTTGCTTTAGTTCTGTAAATTGTGGCACTAATACTTCAAAAACAAGCAGCTTTATCTGTGATTAACATGTTTCAATGGATCTTCTAGACTAAGATAGACTAGGAAGAATGACCTGGTAATATGCAGCTAAACAACAACAAAAATAAAAACTCTGACAAGTGAAAATCGTATGAAAGCAGAGTTAAACTTTCTAATATTATACCATAATGGTCAAAAAGAACGCTTCAAATTCTATCCTGAAGCATAACACTGTCAGTGACATTGTAATACCCATAGACCTTTGAGGAAGACAAGATAAAATGACTCAAAGGTATGCATCATCCCCTAAGGTGCTCAAATGAAAAAAATCATAGTTTTTTTTTTTAATCAACTTATACTCTCTGAAATTGGTCAAACTTGCAATTAGTATACATTGATAATTACTAGTGATTAGGCTGTGAATGCTGTAAATGAAGAAGAATCAGTATTAGAAAATATGGATGTGGCAGTCATGTGCATATGTTAATTTTATTATTGAAATGTAGGGGTGGAGTCTAGCCTGTTAATCTAGAGATAGCCATTGAGTAGGCAATGAGGCCTCTATGTGGGCATGGCTTTCTCCTGAGACTTCTGGGGAATCACGCAATATTTCCCTTGTGAAGGTGAGAAGCTATCTTTCCCAGTTGTTGGGAGTTAGCCTCAGAGACGATTAATCATGGACAAGACAAGCTGGCAGCGTTCGAGAAGCTGGAGAAGCCGGCGGAGAGATCACACAGCTTTGCCCTGATGGAGCCAGACCTCTGAAGCTGGGGAAGCCAGATGGAGACCTCTGCCAGTGATGAGTTGCTTCTGCTGTTGATGGACCCTGAGCCCTGGAGGCGAGGTGCCCTGCCAGCACCGGGAGTCTGCACCCACTAACCTATGACTTCGTGAGTTGGAAAAAGACTTTATAGACTGATTTCGGGCATATGGGTTAATATCAAACTTATGACTTTGGACTGCACTAGGCTGGGATGCTTTCTCCATGTCCCATTCCTTTTGTATATAAACCCTTTCCTTATATTGATATGTGTGTCCTTGAATTTGCTCCTCTAGTCTACCCGGACTGACACATATGCATTTTAGTTTTATCCTGTTAGGTATAGATATGATTTTATTGTTTATTTGAATGTTACATATGATTACAGAGTTATGTGAAAGTATAAAATTAACAAGGGTCAAACTTTAACTTCCCATATAGAATTTCCAGATGTCGATGAAATCAAACTTATACTTAACATCAAATATCTATCATACAAATGAAAACACACTGAGTCCAACTGTAGCTGATATATCATACATGAGCAAAGAAAAGATTCAATAAGCTCATAAACAGAAAATACATGATCAATCACAAACCTCGCTTCTGTAATTGATCACATGGTTGTAATTGGTTGGTAGAACTACCTTCTTCTACTATCCATTCTGTATTATCTTTGCCCTCAGCAATCACTTCAGCTGGTTGTGGTTTTTTTGCCTGATAGGGTGACCCAGACCTTCATCCCTGAGGGGTTTAGGTCATTAGATGTCCTGTCATGATGGGGTTGCTGTAATTTACCATTAACTTTTATCATAGGGCATGGTAGCACTAAGAGTCGACCTATGGGATCTCTTGGATTCCAGATATATTCCTCTTTACCCCCAATATGTAACATCAGTCCAACTTCTTCTTGATAATCTGGATCAATCACACCACACAGTACCCATCCTGATCTGTTGAGCCAAAGGCATGAAAAGCTCAAAGTGGCCAAGGGGCATTCTCAGCTGCCAGTTCAGCGGAATCTGTGTTGTGTTTCCAGGTGGGAGAGTTCCTTCCTTCAGGACCAGGGCCTCCAGTCCCGAAGAACATAGGGTTGCTGGGACAGGAAGCAAAAATGCTGCAAGTGGGTCAATGGGAGTAATAGTGACTGGTGCCACTACAGTTTCCACCCCTTGGTTCCTGGACCCATGAATCCTGGCTATTGGAGACACATCACCGCTATGTGGGCATGGCTTTCTCCTAAGACTTCTGGGAAATCTCGCGATATTTCCATCATGAAGATGAGAAGCTATATGCCCCACTTTGGGGGAGTGAGTCTCAGAGACGATTAATCACAGACAGCACAGGATGGCGGCATTCGGGAAGCTGGAGTAGCCAGCGGAGAGACCACACGGCTTTGCCCTGATAGAGCCATACCTCTGAGGCTGGGGCAGCCACATGGAGGCCTCTGCCAGCGATGAGTTGCTTCTGACACCACTGGATGCTGTTGATGGACCCTGAGCCCTGGAAGCCAGGAGCCATGGGGAGACCCCTGTCGGTGCTGGGACTCTGCACCCACTGACCTGTGACTTCGTGAGTCGGAAGGAGACTTTATTGACTGATTTCGGGCATATGGGTTAATATTGGACTTGTGACTTTGAGCCGGACTGGGCTGGGATGTTTTCTCAATGTCCTGTTCCTCTTGAATATAAACCCATTTCTTATATCCATATGTGTGTCTTTGAAATTTGTTCCTCTAGTCTACCTAGACTAACACAATGGGGATAATGGAAATGATTCTGGAGATAGCATGATACAAATCCCCAAGACCAATGACCTATTCATTGCTAATACCTATGTACAGCAACATCAATAGCTACTGTATATGTGGATTCCACTACAAAGAACTCAAATCAACTACATCCATGGAAAGACACTATGAAGAAATTCAATTTCAGTAGACTGAACAAGGACCAGAGCCACCTACAGAACAGACTTTTGTTCATATGCAATTTAAAGCTGAATAAAATTAAAACAAGTCAAAGATCCAAAATGCACCTGAACTTATAGATCATTTCAAGAATAGATATGACTCACTGAACATTAATAAAAGAAGATGAGATAGATACACTGTACAATGACATGAAGGACACCGTACATAAAGAAAACAAAAGATCGTTAAAACCAAAGAAAGTAAAGTCCAAAGTAAAGGAAAGAAAGTAAAGTCCAAATGGATTTCAAACACTAAAACTTGCTGTTGAGCATGGAGTAGTTAAGGTAAATGGAAGAAATGATTAGTACCAAACAGAAAAATTCAAAAGGCATCTTGAGAAGGCAAAGTCAAGTATTATAATGAAACAAATGAAAAACTTCAAATATTTAAAAAGAAAAAACCAAAATAGAGGAAAAGATCGAGGGAGAATAAAAAACTACCCTCAAGTTGCAATTCTAAATTGATTCTCATTGTTAAGAAAACAAAACAAAACAGGAAAAAGGAAAAGAAGATAGAAGGTATATGCAGAGCCACTGTACTAAAAATAATTGATCACCCTTCAACAATTTCAGGAGTTGGCGTGTGTTATTCTAGGTAGACTATAGAAACAAATCCAGGGAGACAGTCATATGTATATACAAGAGAATTTTATCTAAAGGTAATTAATTGTACATTAAGAATGCATCCCAACTAAGCCCAGTTCAAGTCCACAAGTCCAATATTAGCCCATATGTCTGATATCAATCTATAAAGTCCTCTTCAGACTCATGAAGCACATGCAATAATGGCAAATACAAGACAATCACAGGCCAGTTGATGCAGAGTGTTGTGGATACAGTGGTGGTAGAAGCATCTCAGCATTGGCAGGAGTCACCACGTAGCTCCTCAAGTTCCCAGGGCATGGGATCTATCAAGGTGGTATCATGTGTCTTATCAGTAG
>PVJH01018678.1:7286-44574 GCA_004026705.1 Nesogale talazaci
CCCCCCCCCCCCCCCCACCGACTCCCACCACAGAGGGCAGTGTGCGTCGGAGCGACGGCGAGGAGAATCGAGATCCGCCGCCCCATCACCCCTATTCAACGCCTACCCCCTGAAGGCACAGATGACTTGGAGACCATGACCCCTGTAGAATCAGAAACAATCACTCTCAAAAAGATGCTTTGAAACGAGCTGTACCAAAACATTTCTTGTCCCAGAAAACCCAAGAACTTGCAGATATATGTTGCATGCTGTCTGGCTCCGAGGACATTAACGACAGAAATGAAAAACACGCTGTCCTTTTCTTAAAAAAGGTCTTTTTTTAATCAGCCCATTTTTACTTCGAGATATGAATTTTTAACTAGCTCAGCCTCACAATATGTCAGCGCGCAGAAGCCTTTATTACCTACCGGATGTTACTGCTACTTGGGGCGGAAGAGTTGCACACACTTTCACCGTCTCCGTGACTTGTAGGACGGAGAGACTGCCATCAGCCAGACAAAGTGCCACCATGGACGGCACAGCAGGGTTCCACTTCATATCGATCACCAGGCCTCCTGCATCTTTTAAGAGCTTATGATAGGCAAACGGGCGCTTCTGCTGTTTAGCCTTTGAAAGCAAAGCACAAAGGAGTCAATGAGGACACGGAGACACTCAATACCCAAAGTTGATGACCAAGCCCATTTCCTCAAAATCCTACTCTATCGCTTTACAACTACTGCAAAGATTTAACTTTACACGATCTTCGGTTACCGGAAATGGCAGAGTCGTGGTGGCACAGTGGTTCCGTCGTGGGCTGCTAACCACGAGGTCAACACTGTGAAACCACAATCCACTTCCAGAGACTCGGCTTTCTACTCTGGGAGAGTGACAGTCTTGGACCCGCCCAACGGCAGTTCACCCTGCATCAATGGCCTCCAAGGAGCCAGAACCCCCTCAGTGACAGGGAATTTCGAGCTGAAAATGGCAACTATTTTAGCACACCCAAGAAAGAACGCCTGAGTGAACACACACATTTAAAGCAACTAGCAAAGAGCAGACACCAGCTTAGAAGGGTGGTTGTGCTCTTCAACAGTGTTGGGGACACTGGGCAGTTGTTGTAATTCTTGGAGCCTGTTTTCTTCATGTATAAAATGAAGACAGCGGTTCGAACCCATGGACCTCTCATAGTATCTCATGCCAAAGCAGACTTGAACCCCGAACCATTTCCTGAGTTTACCCCATGGGCTTCAGGCATTGAAGCAGGTTGCACAGCAGGGGGAAAAAAATGAAGGCAGCAAAATCCTTCTGTTCGGCTGTGGTAGCTTAAATGAAAACAAAGCATTAAAGGTTGTTGATAGAGAGCCTGGCACACAATAAAAACTACTAAGCTGGTTACAATGGAAAACCACTGCAAAAGGTGGCCAGAGACCTAGACTGTGGAACTTGTGTCATTACCTGTATTACTTTATGACTTTGAGCAAGTCATCAAAGCCTCCCTGAGCTGAGCCTGTCTTGTGTACAAATAAGAAGTGAAAATAATGTTATGAAGTCATCTCTTGCCACCCCTTTGGTCTCAAAGAGCTATCATTCCATCATGCTAAGCAATTTTTTTACCCATATTTTAATCTAGAGAACGACCTCGAGTTTAAAAGTCAAGCCAAACAGCTGCCAAGCTGTCATTCAATACCAGGCAGTCGCAAGCTTTCGTGCTGACCCTGAAGCTTTCCAGCAGCTTACCTCATTGGAGAATGTGCGCACATCAAAAAAGGCGATGATGGAGCCATAGTCACTGGACATCATGCAAACGGAGAGAGTAAGATTATCGCAGCTCAGGGCCAAGTGATGGATGGGGAATTTCATAGGCACTAGCAAGCTCTGGACTTTATCAACTGTGAAAGAAGATAAAAACAGAAAAAGGCAATGTTCTAAGCAGTCATAACCCCAAACCTATGTGAAATGCATTTTT
The DNA here is from genome assembly GCA_004026705.1 of Nesogale talazaci. Lineage (NCBI taxonomy): Eukaryota > Metazoa > Chordata > Mammalia > Afrosoricida > Tenrecidae > Nesogale > Nesogale talazaci. Next base: position 9,232 of record PVJH01018678.1, read on the forward strand.
CGTATACACACACACACACACACACACACACACACAGATGTTATCATGCAGATAAATTCTAACTATCTTATAGATAGATAATACAATGACATATTGAAGATCTCAGAGGTACGTCTTTAGACAACTTAAAGAAACTAAGTGTGACTGTCCCCTTGTTGGAACTAGTGTTTGGTCCTGTGCAAATTTCGTGATAATGAACCAACTATTGCACAGGGCCTTTTGGGTGGCTAGTATAATGACATCTACACTCTTCTAGAAGTCCAGGACACGAGTTCAAAGAAGCAAAGCTCACAGTCTGGCAAAGGGGAAAGTCCTTTCCCCAAGTTTGGGCAGACACAGGTTAGCAAAAGAGATACAGAAGCCCAATGAGAACTTACTCTTAGGGTGGGGGCGGGGGCAGGGGCGGGGTTTCTAACATAAGAGAAACGGCAATTTTCATTTTAACATTGGAATGACTGCTTGGACAGGAAAGGCATTGGTGTGCTACCCCACTCCTCTATTATGCAACAGAAGTCAAGTAACTTACCGATTTTATTGGGATCATCCCCAGGTTTAATTTGAATAAGAAGATTTTTTGTAGGGAAAATCTGCAATCCACTGGTTCCGCCAGCGAAGACCAAACCGTATTTGTTGGACACAACAAGCAAACTCGAGCGTTCCTTGGGCAACTCGTCTGGGGACTCGAAGATCCTCACCTTCTTCAGAGCTCTAAATTGAAAATCCTAAGGTGAAGGGTTAAAAACAAAGTCAGGCCTAAGAGAAAATTAAATCGTGTCTATCATTCTATCCCAGTTCCAAGACAACGCAAATATACAAACCCTCGAAGCCAGGGACAAGGGGTCCCAGTGGTTTTTTAAATTTCCTGTGCTTTTTGAGGGTGCTTTATGCACTGGTGGAGTCACGGTTTCGAGTTGGGCTGAGATCTGCAAGGTCAGCAGGTGGAAACCACCAGCCACTCTGCAGGATAAGACAGGGCGTTCTAACCCCATAAAGGATTACAGTCTCAGAAACTGTAACTGATAGTTCTACCCTGTTTTATAAGCTCACTGTGAGTTGGCACCGGCTCAATGGCATGGAGTTTCATTCGATTTTGGCATAGTAAGTGCTTATTAATATTTGTTGGATGGAATAAACTTGCATGAAGTTTTCTTTTATGAAACCAGCCCCCAGTGATCTCTCCTTTTTCTGTATTTAGTCTCTCAATCAATTCATTGCATTCTGTTGCCTGTAACCTTATACCATTTCATGTGAAAAGGTACTGTGAGCCCCATAATAAAGACTAATAGCTGTTAAATATAAAGTACCATCCAACTACTGTGAACACTACCTTCTGGTATATGACAGAAAGCTGACATTAGCTCAAGATTTCTTTCCTTTTTTGGGGGGGCATCACTGCTCTCCGGTGTTGGGAGTAGGAGGCCCAGCCCCACTGCTGGAATTGAACCTCCGTCCCAGTGGGCCGCAGTCCTGCGCACAACCACTACGCCACTGGGGCTCAGCCCGGATTTCTTACGTATGTATAACACCAGACAAAATTCCATCACAGCAATGGACAATCTGTGGCTCAAGGCCTTGAAGTGTCACCTAGATGCTCTGAGATCATTTAAACATAAACCCCAAATCTACAGCCTCTAAAGTCAGGCAAGGCTTAATGCATCTAACTTTGAAGTCTCCTTCCTCAATATTCCACTTCCCTCCCCCAAAAAGCACTATTGCCACTGCTCCCTCCAACCTACTACGGGTTAGGCACTGGCCTGCTAACTACAGAGTTAGTGGTTCAAACCCACTTGCTGCTCCTCACGAGAAAGACGGGGTTGTCTGCGCCCCCAAGGATTTAGTCTCAGAAACCCGATATAAGAGATACCCCACCTAGGGTCACGAGGAGTCAGAATCTCTATTCAATAAAGCTGTACTACATGCTTTATTTTCAAATACAATTCTAAGCCTATCTTCAAGCCAAGGTTTCGCTGAGTCCACCTTATGTTGATAATTCAAAGATGTAAAAGCCAAGGATGATCTTTCTCGGTCTTTTCTTTTTCCACACTAGCTTAAGAATGTTTTGTTCTACAAGATTTCTGCCACACCCAATATACCGATTTCCTTGGGATGGAGGTTTAATACATACGTGTTTGTTGAATGAGTTAGCAAACAGTCTCCTCTAATTCCAAGCGTGTGACCAACAGACATTCATACAACCTTCAGATGAGACTACACAATGCAGACGAATTAAAGCGTCCATCTTTTTTTGTAACTACTCTAGTTGGGTCTTCACATGGGTACAACAGGGTGGGGAGGGGGGGTCCCACATGCCAGCATTATCAGAGGAGCACGCCACACTTGTGATGGATGGTTGGCCAAAGCAGCGATTCTCAGGAAAGAAAAGAATCATTATCCTGAACATGGACTTGATCATTATTCCCTAAAGGCCGTCCGGGGGTTCGCTGGGGACGCAAACACCTGAAACGGTCATTTTCAGCTGTTTGGGCTGAAAGAAATGCGGTTCTCTGTACTCTTTTTTCAGAACTTTTATAGGAAAGGTCAGGCCCAGCCATAGGAAGTCATCCCAAAAATCTCCACCTTTCCCCTCAGTAGGATCACTTGGTCTCTTCCTTTATTTTCTTGATTTTCGGCTAATTTCCTTAACTAAAAATTGTCCCGCTTTTCCATTGAACTAAAGGCTTTGTAGGATGGACGACATTCGTTGGCTTTGGCCTGAGGGAAGGCTAGATCACCTGCAGACGTAGAACGAGGGGAAAGAAGAGTCTTACCTATCTCTAGACTTAAGCGAGATACCTATATTTGGCAAATGTGGCTGGCTCCGTTACTTCCCCAACTTCGATTCGCTCCTCTGTAAAACAGGGAAAGTCTCAACTGCTTAAGTGGGTGGCTAGGATGGTTTGGGGAAATACACGCGCACACCCTACACGCTCAAAAACTAGCTACTGCCACGACTCAAGTGACCCAGGCCGGCAGCGAGGGTGCACCAAGTCAACACGGCCGGGAGAAGCTCGTTCTGTGGGGCGAGCACGCCGGGAGCACGGCGGAGTGCCCCAGAACCCGGCGGAGGAGAACTCAGAACGCGGTAAACTGTTCAAGCGGGAGGCGGGGCAGCCGGCACCCGCGTCCCGCCATTCGGCGGAGCCACACGGCAACGCCGGGACGAAGGGAACCCCCGGCCGGGATCTGACCTTCATCTCCCGCTCGGGGGGCATGGCGTCCATCTCGTCTCCCATGGCGCCGCACCCGGTGACCAAAGCAGCGCCCGCGGCCGCCCTCGGCCTTGCCCGCGGAGCACAGGCCGCTCCGAGGCCAACTTCCTCCGCCGAGATGGACTCGCACTTCCGGCGCGCTTTGATGACGCTCCGCGCCCCCGTCCGCTACGTGATTCCCGAGAATGTAGGGGGCGGGGGAGGGCGACCTGAAGCCCCGCGCTCCCCAGGCGCCCGCCTCCCATTGGCCGGTTTGGCCCGCCTCCTATTGGCCGGGCTGAGCGAGGGGCGTGGTTTCTGCTTGCGGCGACTTCAAGTCTTGTGGCTGCTCGGGTCGGAACGCATCACTCTCATTTTTCGATTGGAACCCAACTCTTGAATAGAGGTGGTTATGTTTTAAATGCAGAGAAGTCAGTTAGGAACTTGATATAGAGATTTCCAGGGCCACTTTTTGAGAGGCTTTGGGATGTGAAAAGGTACGGTTATTCGGGGGGTGGGGCTTTGTCAAGGGTAGAGACCTTTATGTGTACAAGAACCAAGGCTGATAAAGGGCACCAGGTGCATTTTATAGAGCCCTGGTGGTGCAGTGGTTACGTATTAGGCTGCGATCCTAATGATCGGCAGTTCAAGACCAGCAGCTGCTCCGAGAGCAAGACTTCACTTTCTACTCTGGTAAACAGAGTCTTGGAAACCCATGGGAGACTGCTCTTAGCCAGTGTTGACTCGATGGCCCTGAGTTTGGAGCTTAAGGCCCATCTGTATTAACTCCTTCCGAGAGCATTACTACCCGGGTCCTAAGGGTTTATGCCAAACTTAATGCAAAACCCTTCAGAAATGGTATCCTATTTAGTTTCCAGGATATACCCAGAGCCATGTAGGGAACTTATTGTCATTAAATTGATGAGAAAGCCGAAGCAAAGAGATGTTGAGAAAATTCTCCCAGTGAACCTCAGCCAGGAAATGTTACATTCAGGTGGCCTGATAGGCTGATAAGCTTACAGAGCCCTAGCAGTTTAAAGCCACCAGCTGCTCCGTGGGAGAGAGGAAGCTTTCTACTCCTGGAAGAAGTACCATCTTGGAAACCCACAGGCGCAGTGGGTTCAACCCTGTTTTATAAGTTCGATAGGAGTTGAAATCCAATCGGTGATAGAGCGTTTGAGAGAAATTTTTGTAGTGTAATCATCTGGTCAGCTCCAAGAGAACGTCTTCTATTTGGGTTAGGTCTTCAACAAATTGCATTATCTGGTCATAGCCTGCTTATTTGTAAAAGAATGATAACAGCATCTATCTCGGGGTTGTGAGGATAAATAAATCTGGCAAGTGGGATTTATTTAATCTGTTCCTAGATAGCTCTACTGAATTTGCTGAGTTAAAGAACCATCTTAAAAATAAGCCAGTCGAGACGGTAAGCTTGTCTGATTTTATTGTCAAATCTGTAGGGATGATGCCCCACATATCTCTCTCTCTCTCTCTCTCTCTCTCTCTCACACACACACACACACACACACAACACTTTCATCCGGCTGATTTTGCCTGACAAATTCCTCCCTTTTGAGTCACAGGGACAAAGCCATAACTGGCAATCCCTACGTCATTGGTTACATTACAGATAGATTTGGTCTCTCAGAAATAAGACTGAAATGTCAAGAAGCTGAGCCCTTAGCCAAAGCAAGCATCCCAGAGCCAATAGCTACAACTGGAAATATGTGCAGCTTCCCTTTCCAAGGAACTCTCTGGAGACCGTTTCCTCCAAGGGTTGGGGTCGAGGAAGAGGTAAAGGAACCTATGGAGTTTTCCCAAAGTAACACCCATGCAAAGAGAACCCTTTTATCCCTCTCTCCTCCAAACTGAAAGCAAGCATGTTTTCCTTTTTTTTTTTTTTTTTGACTTTCCTTTCTTAAGGGGCCTTCCTGCAGTGTTTATAAGCTGCTGAGTCTACTGAAATACAGCTTCTTGGGTCTATCTTCCTCTCAGTGAGGAACAGTTCCACTGAATACGATGAATACCCAGAAAGGCTTTCCTTTACTCATAGGGCTGTCAGTCCCTAAGAGGCAATGAGAAGGGCCAGGATCAGCAAGCAGCAGCTAATCTAACAATCTTGGGAGAGGGGAGGGAGGAGTGGGGTGTTACTGGACATTTACAGGGATAAATGTTTTACCTGGGTTTAAATTTCAACTAAAGTTGTGCATGTGAAGGTCAGCCAGTCACGGTCAGATGGTCTTGTTCCTGAACCGCTTGAGACTTGTGAACTCACTCAACCTGGCTTTTCCTCCACCCTCCTTCCTGCCTTACCCTTTCAAGCTGCTGTCAGGACAGGTCACGGGACCCTTGCATATGAAGGGCCACTAAGGAGCCACAGGGTGCTCACACTGCCTTCACCTTCCAACAGGATCCAGACCTTCCCACTTAAAAGTCCTGTGAAAAACTCCCTGCCATCAAGTCAATTCTGATTCACAGCGACCCTGCAAGTCAGAGGCGAACTGCCCCTCTGGGTTTCTGACACCCTTTTGGGGAGTTGAAAGCCTCATCTTGCTCTTGCAGAAGGGCTAGTGGTCTCGAACTATAGACCGAAGCAAAAAAGCAGGGCCAATGTGTAATGCACTCTGCCACCAGAACTCAGATCTGGTAGAGGTTTCTCCAAAAAGTCTTGCCCACTTTTGGACTTAGCTCATTCCCCAAAGATTACGGGGCAGATCACTCCTGAAGCCTCCCTTCCCTAACATTCCTCTTGCACTTCTTTATCTGGGTCTGACTCCCCCCACTAGACTCTCAATTCCATGAGGTTGTCCTATTTTACTACTGGATTCTTAGGTCTTAACAGCTGCTTAATATGTTCAATAAGCAAGTGTATCCAAGTCCTGGCTGGAGAGAGGTTAAGGGGGTTCAGAACACAGGATAAGATCCCTTGGCTCAGCCAAGGTGGGGGCCAAGTCGGACACCTTCCTATGTGAGCTCTGAAAAGCCATTGAGGCTTGGACAGGTGGCTCTGGGGCAGGCAGAACTAGAGAGGCAGCCCGGGTTGCTGACTTAGAGGTGCTGGCCTTAGAGTCAGTCTTGGCCCAGGGCCTTCAGAGCAAGGGAAGTCTCAACTAAGTGCTGACCTGGAGACTGCCTTCCCAGTGTTCCTCATTGATTGATGCTCCCAGAGCAGAGAGAGGCCGCCCTAGGGAGGGGGGAGGGGGGTCAGAACCTGAGCTCCAGACCAGACACTTCCATCTCTAAATTAACCCCTGACCTATAGGCAAGGCACTTAATCCTTGTTTTTCTCACCTGTGACATTGGGAGGGCCGCCCAGCTAGCCTTCAGGTTAGCTCTGGAGTACTGAGTCTCATGCATCTATAATAAGGACACTAATGCCCCCAATTTAATTCTGAAGCTCAAGGTTTGGGGTAATTTGCAACAAGAGAGATGACTTCGAGAGACGGTGGGCCCAGCACTTGTCAAGATACAAGGGGAGGGTTTAAAGCTTATCGCAGTGGCCAATAAATACCTGTTGACTGGAAGTCTACAGCATGAGTAGGGCAAGAAGGCAAATGGGGAAAGAGTAGGCAGGTATCAGGCAGATCGGAATCCGAAAGTGGTTTTAAAAGTGGGGATGACTCTTTGTGCCACCAGTATTTTATTCCTGATTCTTCTGTTGACCACAGCCTCCTTTCTAAAATGTAAGGTCCCTGGATCACTTCTCCCGCCAAAGCCCTATCCTGTCCCAACAGGGGCCTGTGGCTAGACCCTCCCTGGGCAGGTGATGGCCAGTGGGGAATACAATCAGAAGGTTTCTTCAAGTACATTCTTGAAGGACTTCTGTGGTCACCTTTGTTCCCTTCTTGAGGCCCCTCAATGAGGATAGGAGGCGTGGGGAGGACATAGTGTGGCCGACAGGAGGCTGGGCTAAGCCAAGAACACAGGGCTGAAGCCCGCGCCCCCCCCCCCCCCATGGCCCTGCAGCCTTAGCCCAACCCCAGGGCCTCCGAAATGGCCAGTGAGTTCAAAGACAACCTGGAAGGTGCAGGCTGGGGCTGGGGCTGGGGCGCAAAGGCTGTCAGCCTTGCAGTCCTGACTCTGGCCTTCCCTCCTCTCGCCCCTCTGGTTTCAGGTGTGCTGACAGCTCTTGGTCAGAGGGATGATGGAAGGATGGCAGAAGAGAGGGAGGGGCCCGGGCACTCACGAGTCTAAGACCCAGCGGTCCTTTAAGGCAAGCAAGGTGTGCTTTACACGAAGACCACGGAATTCTGTCTAAGAAGACCAACAAACAAACCCACGGTGACCAAACACACAAGACGAATCACAATGAGTCGGGGTGGCCAGTGAGAGCTGAAGAGAGGAGGAGGGGCAGAGAGGGCAGGGGCAGAGGCAGGGGCAGGTCCAGGCAGGTCCTCAGGGCAGGCTGGCAATGTCTCTCTCTGGTGGGGGGCCAACCGGCTTGGGACTGTCCTCCTTGGCTTTTCCTTCAAACATCATGACTCTGGTTTGGAGGCGGAGAGAAGCACAACAAGAGGAAAAAGATTAGGACTCCTTCCCTTATCCAATGCATGGTCTCCAGCCAGCCAGCCTTCCAGAATCCTGGAGTCTTCAGCAGAACGTCCTGGAACCCATTCTCCAGTGGGATTTGGGGAAACCCAGGCCAGTGGTTCCCTGGACAGTAGCGTCAGGTCCTTTGGATAAACTTGAGCACACCTATAAAATGTCTGTGTCCCTGCAGAGCCATGTATGTCCTTCTGACCTCAGGTGGGAAGCCCACACATCCTTCCCTCTCCACACTGCCTGGTGGAGGGAGACTGAGGCCGGGCCTCGGCTTAGCTGACAGTTTTTAAATATAAGCCTGGCTTCTCTACTGATCTCATTAACTAAACTCTGAACTCCCAGCTGGCAAGTCAGACTCAAATTGAGACATTAAGGCCGGAGCAGAACTGCCCCAGAGGGTTTCCGAGGCCAAAAAGCTTTACGGACGCAGACCGCCCATGGTTCTCAGAGCCCCTACTGGCCCATCAGCGGATGAACACTTAGCCACCGTGCCAGCAGAGGCCTCTATTTAGAACTCTTCAAAATCCCTCTCACCCTCAAAACGGCCTGCGCTGTCCTGAGAGTAAAGCCTGGGAGGTCAAGTCAAGGTCCAGAGTGTAGCCACAGAGGGCAAAAGCCTGAACTCAAAGCCCAGCCCTCAGGCCTCCCAGGAGGGTGACCAGAACAACACACCCCGCCTCTCTGCCCCTCTGGTTTCCATGTGGGAAAGAGGACAGGCTTTCTTCCCAAGTTTTCCCTCAGTGCAGGCCTCTCTGGCTCTTCGTCCCGGCTGGGCTCTTCTCAGCCGATAGTCTTAGCTCCTGTCTACAGAGTGACGGTCCTCCATGTCTTGCCCCTGGGTGTCCGTCTTGCACACTCGGCTCCTGCTCAGCAGCTGGCACGCTCACTCCCCCAGCCGCTGGGGTCCCACACCTTAGAATTACCCAATTCCTCGTTCCCTTGATAACTCCCACCCAGGCCTTTAAGCAAATCCTTCCTGTTCCACTTTCAAAACCAACCCGGGTTCCAACCACGCCTGCCTGCCTTCCCTGTAGCCGCTCCTAGCCGAGTCATCTTAGCCTCTGACCTGGGCAAGCCCCCGAGCTTCCCACTGCCTCCCGGGTGCCTTCTTTCAGCCCCTCAGGCACCTCTTCTTTGCAGCACAAGTTCGCCACATCTGGGGGTGCCTCCTGCACGCCCCCCGCCCCTGCTCTAGCGCGGAAGCTCCGTGAGCCGGCGCCGTCTGTGTGCCCGACTCCTAGAACAGTCGCCGGTGCACGCGCGCTGCCGCTCACGGAAGGCTCACGGAATGAACGAGCGGAGGCTACGTGTCCAGAAGCGGCACTCCCAGGAAAGCTGGACGCGTTGTAAACCCACCCACGGGGCACTGGGCGGCGTTCCCAGAGCTCCACCCACCTCATTGCGACTGGTTGGGCCTCACACACCCCTTTTGCCTCTTGCCATCAGGTTCACCCCCACCCCCTGCTAAAACTCTGGCTAGACTCTGGCCTCCTGAGCAGGTGATTCAGTCTCCTCCGGCCTCAGCTTTCTCCACTCCCCCCCTCCACCCAATGAGAGAGCAAACCGAGGGGGTCTTTGCTCACCAAGGCCTAAGGAACAACCCCTGCAGCTCTGACATGCGGCCCCAGGGCTCCTCCACCTGTCCCAGGCTTGCCGAGCCCAGGAAGAAGGCGGGGCTCCCAGCGCTGCCACCGCAGACATGTCTGTCTGGCCAGCCTGCCAGAGGAGCCCTGAGGGTGCAGTGACTTCACCCTGAGCAGCCTCCCGCAAGGGCAGCAGTCCAAAATCGCCAACTGCCCCAGGGGAGGAAGATGAGGCCTTCTACTCCCGTCGAGGGTGCAGTCTCAGACACCCTCCGGGGTTGTTAGTTCTGGCCCCTCCTGTGGGCTCGTCATGAGTCAGAAAGGACTCAATGGCTAGAAATTTGGAAGTGGTGTGTGTGTGTGTGTGTGTGTGTGTGTGTGTGTGTTGTTGTTCTAAATCTTCCACCATCACCAGTTACTGCTTGTTGGGCACGTCTTTGGCTACCGGAGTCACATGCGTTCTCCCATCTCATTGCCCCTGCCGCTCCGTGTTCATGGGTAAGGAGAATTAAACACTCTGCCCGCCAGGTCACCCCAGGAGGCCGCAACCGGGGAAGAGGTGCTCTGGCTGTGTGGGAGGGTGGGGTGGCCGAGGCGCCCCCCCCAACCAGCAGTCTCTCTACAGAGCGCCCCAGGGAGCAAGGGAGCGACTCACAGCTTGAGGACAGCCGACCGCTTCCCCAGCATCATATTCACAAAGTCTCGGTAGGAGATGGTGTCGCTGACCCCGCCCGTCACCTCCGAGATCATCTTCTTCATCTCCAGGTGGGTCTTGGGGACCCCAAGTTTTTCCATCATCCTCTTCAAAGACATCAGGTCTGTCGGGGGAAGAAAAGCCAATGTGTTCAGTATAGACTGTCTGCCAGGGGCAGCGCCAAGAAGTCAAGAAAGATCTGTTCTACCCCCACCAAACCCCTAAGGCCAGGAGCAGCTGGGGGAGGGGGGTGTTATTGGGGTGGGAGGTATCTTCATGAAATCCCATCACACCCTCCCTGATCTCTTTGGAGGCAGTATAGACAATGGTTAAGGTCAGGGGATGGTGGAGTCAGACACACACACACACACACACACACACACACACACACACACACACAGCTCTGTTGCTTGAGGTAGGTCCCGAATGGAACACATGACTGGTATTTGACTGCAGTCAGTGCCCAGGGACGCAGCAGTGAAGAGATCAAGCAACACATTGCATTGGATCAGTGGGCTGCATAAGACCTCTTTAAAGTGTTGGAAAGTAAGAGTGTTGCTTTGGGGACTAAGGTACGCCTGACCCAAGCCATGGTATTTTCATTTGCCTTGTGTGTGTGTGTGTGTGTGTGTGTGTGTGAAAGTTGGACACTGACTAAGTGTGAGTGAAGAAGAATGGATGCGTTTGAACGGTGGTGTTGACGAAGAGTGCTGAGCGCATCATAGCTGCCCAAAGAACCAACAAGCCTGTCTTGAAAGAAGGGCAGCAGAATGCTCCTGAGAGGCAAGGATGGAAAGACTTCATCTCACATATGACGGGATAGCAAAAACAAACAAACAAACAAACAGACATTTTTGTCCAAGCTAGGTATTTAAATTATTTTACAAGACAACCTTATTAAAAGTGCTCTCCATTACACTCAATGCATTTGTCAAATCTGAGCTTCCATTCTCAGAAACATTTCTCAAACTCATCTGTTTGAATTGCTGAGAGCACCTCCCTCTCTATGTCATTCACGCCCCTCTTCATTCACGGAGACAAAAAGAAGTCACTTGGACCAAGATCAGGTGAGTCAGGTGCGTGGGGCAAGAGAGGCAGGTTGTTTTTTAGCCAAAAAAAAAAAAGGGCCACTGAGATGGCTGTGAGCAGGTGCATTGTCTTGGTGGCAAAACCCATGCCCCATCCACCACAAATTGGGGCTTTTTGTTGCACACTGTGTCAGTCTGCGTTGACTACAGACACAAACCCAGAGACATTCCTATATGTGTAACAGAAAACTTTATATCAAGAAGCAGTTACGCATCAATAAAAGAACCAGTTCAGGCTGAGCCCCGGTGGGGTAGTGGTTGTGTGCGGGGCTGCGGCCCCAAAGGGTTGGTGGTTCAAATCCAGCAGCAGCTCTCCAGGAGCAAGGCTGGGTTTCCTACTCCCACCAGGGCAGTGATGCAAAAACAAAACAACAACAACAAAAAGTCCAGTCCAGATCAAGTCCATACGTTCCACCCTAGCCCATAAGTCTGATCTTAGCCCATGAACTCCTTGTGAGACACACACAGCACATGCAATGAGCCGAATGCAGGAAGGTCACTGGTCACTGGTGGATTCGGTGTCAGAGGAAATCTCAGGCCCAGTGCAGGTTTCCGTGTGGTTCCTCCAGCTCCAGGGTTCTGGCTGTCATCATCATGGCTTGTCAAGAGGAAGGTCTCAAAGAGAGTGTCTGTGGTCCTCTTCCCAGGAGAAAAAAAGGCCCCAGAATCCTCCTGGTAGGTGTTATATTGTGACTTGATTGACAGGTTAAACTCCACCCCTTCGCTCAAGATAACAAATTATGTCACTGCCACACGCACTGTTATGCAAGTTTTTCAGAACCTCTAAATAGACAGCTTGATTAACAGTGGACCTGGTGGAACGAACTCCAAATGCACCCAGTCGACATTTTTGTGCATTTGGGAAGTTGACAGATGTCCTGAACAAGTCTTTCCCATAGTGATGTCCTTGTAAACTGTTCAACATGAGAACAGTGTCTGTGGCATTGTTCCTCAGCAGAAAACACAATTTCACAGCTGCACGCTGTGCTTTTAAGTCACAAAAAAAGGAGGTGGGGGCGAAACTGCGTTTCCGAAAAAAATTCACTGTGACCACCGGGAACCTTCCCAGGCAAGGCCACTGGGTGCACTAGCTCAGAGTGTGTTGCTCAATACTCACCTGGGGAGACAGGAGGTTGGAGAATACATACTGCCGGAAAAGCTCCATTCCACCCAGTGCAATTGCATTTTTTTGGGGGGCATCACTGCCCTCAGGTGGTGGGAGTAGGAGGCCCAGCCTTTGCTCTGTGGAGCTGGAATCGAACCTCCATCCCAGTGGGCCGCAGTCTCGTGCACAACCACGACGCCACCGGGGCTTAACCCGCAATTCCATTTTTTTTTAAGGGGGTACCTCCTCCTATTTTGGACATGTGACCAGGAGAGACCAGTCTCTGGAGGACATCTTGCTTGGTAAAGCCGGGGGGAGGGTGGGGAGGAGAAGAAGCCCTCAATAAGTGGATGGCCACAGTGGCTGTAGCAATAGGTAGGCTCAGGTGCAGGAACAATTGTGAGGATGGTACAGGACTGAGCCTGCTTGATGGCACTCAGAACAACACCTGTTCCTGCTGTCCTACCAGACAGAAATCATTGTAAACTTGATTATGCTCAATTGAACTTGATACCGGGTCGGTTGACCTCCCTCATGACCCACCCTGAATTTTTTCTAGGCTCAAGTATTTCTAGCTTGTTCCATGACAAAAATTCCTTCCCTGGTTTTTAAAATATGAATGGGAGTATGGTCTTTCTTGCTTATTTTTTGAATTTTTATCTTTATATTATCATCATTATTATATAATCCTTACCACTTTATTTCATTTTTGTTCTTAATTGTTTCTGTTGGGTCCCAGGACACAAATTGTTGGGTTGCATCTATGCTTCTGTGAAGCACAGAAGGAGTGGATGCATAGAGGGATGTGACAGTGAGGGGTGGGAGACAGGGAGGGTGAGGGGGTTTGGAGCGAACCATGAAGGTGGGAGAGAGGAGGGAGCACCAGAACTGATGGCGATTATACAACTCATCTTAAAAGTGATTTAACCACGGAAGTATATGATATGTAAATACTATCATCAAGAAAACCACCTCCAAAAGAGAAAGAAATCAAACTTGACCAGTGGTTATCACAGTGAAGGGGAAAGAGAGGTTGCTTAGGGACCATTGAGTTTGTGTCAATGGTGGGAGAATAATTTGGGAAAGGACATCAATCGTGGCTGTACAGCATGAAAAGTATAATCAAAGACACTGAATTATACATACCCAAGTTGTGGAGTTAGAGAATGTTCTCTTCATAGTGGGAAAAAGTCCATGAATAACAATGACTACACGGAAGAAGACAGCGTTCTGGCATTGAATATGATGATGACTGTACAACCCTTTTTGATACAACTGAATTATTGAATTATATGACATGTAGATAAATCGCTCAGAAAACTTTTTGTTTGTTTTTGTTTTTGTGGGCATCACTGCCTCTGGTGGTCATGAGTGCTACCCAGTGCTGCTCCTGAGAGCCGCCGCTGGATTTGAACCGCCAAGCCCGCGGGCCACAGTCCCGCACTCAACCACTTACGCCACCGGGTCTCAGCCCAGAAAACTTTTTTAAAAACTCCCAAACTCCAAACTACAAGGTTCCAGGTGACCGCTTCCCCCCACCTGCTTCCCACAGTTCTGCAGCTGGCTACATGAGCAGGCCCAAGTGCCCAAAATAGCCCGCAGCGGAGGAAAACCAACAAAATAACAGAATTCAAGAAAAACAAGGGAGGCACCCACAGTCACTACACCCTGAGGAGCTGCTGCCTCCAGCTCACTGCTCCTGCCAAACTCTGAGGCAATTTCCTTCGGATTGTTGTCCAGGAACAATGGATTAGTCAGGGGGCTACAGCCGGGGTGGGAGGGTCTGCTTCAGCTCCGAGGGAAGTGTGAGGAGCCAGCGCTCCGGGGAGGAGGACTGGCCGAGGTGCCAGCATGTCCAGGGTGTTACAAAGCAAGCTGGGCAGTGCTTCTCAGGAAGGCGTGCACACGGTCTCCCCAGCTCAATTAGCGAGACCTTTCTGGAGGGCAGTTTGGCAAGTGGCTTCAAAAGCCTCTGACCCAAAACTTCTAATGCCCAAAACTTCTTCTAAAGAAATCATCATCGATACAGACCAAGGTTCTTGTACATAGATGCCCTTCACAGAACGCCAATGAGAATTAGACTCAGAGATCACTCTGTGCTAGGGTGTGAGCCGAGTAAATGATAATCCATTGCTAAGATTATCTATCCTGCTGCCATTATGATTTCAGAAGAAATAGTGTCAAAATGTAAATTTTTAAAAATGGTGTCAAAATATTCACCAGGTTAAGTTTTTATGTGTTTTTTCTTAAAAGTAGTTCTAAAATGCTAGCATGAAAGACAACATTTGTGTATTAAGGGGAAACAAAAATTAAGTGGAAGGTGTAAACCGGTAGGTTCTTAGCCCATTGTTTGGTTTGGGGGGTGTGGGGTGGTGGGCAATATATTTTCATTTGGGGTTGCGCTGTGTTTTCCAATATACTTTTTAAACAGTGACAGTTTGGGTATTTTTTTTAATAGCTGTTTTAATGTTATACTAAAAAAAATTATAAAGAAAAAGAGATTCGAACTTATGACTTTGAACTGGACTGGGCTGGGATGCTTTCTCCATGTCCCATTCCTTTTGTATATAAACCCTTTCCTTATATGGAAAAAAAAAAAGAAAGAAAGAGAGATCCAAATATTCATCAGGGAGAAGAAAAGAGGACAGAAGAGGAAGAGGGACTAGAAATAGCAGGGGCAGCAGGAATCGTCTAAGAGAAAGACCGATGCAGGGGACAAGAGCCCCACACACTGGGCCTCAATGCCTTCATCTCTCAAATGGGGGCAATCACCCCACCCCTAACTCAAGAGTTGTACGGATGGATGTCAAGGTATTGTCCTCCTACTAGGGCCTCGGTGTCAGGATCTCTGTCACCCTGTGGCCTGGACAGCAGGGTGCAGAAAGGCTTTGTCAGAGGGGCATCCCTACACATGAAAGCCCCCTGTCCATTGTAGGGCAGGCACACATGGAAAGGCAGGCGTGGGCATAGTGGACACGGCAGTCGCCCACCTTGTAGAATGGTCTGAGTCTTGGCCGCCCAGGGTCCCTGTGGCACATGGGCAGGGAGAGAGAAAGAAGGGAGGGGAGAGAGAAAGAAGGGAGCGACAGGGAGATGATGTGGAAGGAATGGACCGTGTGAGGTATGACCAGAGCGCTCAGGCTAGCCTGGTACTTTGGGAAGCGTCAGCGTGTTTTGCACACTTCAGGGGCAGACCTGCTTACTACACACACACACACACACACACACACACACACACACACACAAAGAGGGTGCATCTGACACTGTCTCCCGGCACATATCCTCCTCTCACCCTCACTCACCAATCTCGCCTTCATTGTTGAGGTCAAACTCCATGTACTTCTCTGGAATCACAGAGAGGAAATAAGTGTTAGTTTTGCAGCAGGAGCGTTCCCAGAGGCTCTTGGGGGGTGGGTGGGGAGGGGTGACTGGGAGCAGGATTGGTGGAAAGCCTGAGAGCTATGGATCTTGACACGAGTCCTGTCAGGCCAGTCACTGTCTCTGGAGGAAGAACCTGTGCAAAGGTCAAGGGACAAGCCAGGTCTCAACCCAGTGGCCGAGTTCCTACCTGGGCAGGCCTGGTGGAAGCAGCTGAGAAAGAACCCCGCCCAGGAGCCTCGGCCAGTGAGTTTGGGAAGGGCGGGCTCCCACCTGCTGAGCCTGGGGTGTGCTCAAAGCAGCCTGGCTGCCTGGAGCGAGAACCACCTCTCTCAGAAGTCTCTGTGACTCTGAGCCTTCGGGGCTGCTGGGGACACTCCTGAGAATAGAATGTTGTTCCAGAAGAAACGCCCATGCCCACAAATGACAGCATCTCTCCCCAGAACCACCCACAGACTTTGAGTTCCAGATTTCCAAAATGGCCGAGAAGGGAAGAGACGTGGTGTCTTCCCTCCAGGGCCGCGCGTGCAAGCAGCCAGGTGACCTCGTGCACAGCTCCCCTTCAGAGAAGGGCTGGTCGGGGCTGGGTCCCTACGCCTGGATCGGAGCCCAGCCTGGAGTAGCAAAGAGAGCCCGCCACCACAGAGTTGATGCCAGCTCCAAGCAGCCCCAAAGGGCAGTGGACAATGAACTGCCCGCGTGGGCGTCTGAAGCCGTCTTGCCTCGTCTTTCTCCTGTGGGGCAGTTGGTGAGCTAGAACTGCCGACCTCCGGCACACAGGAAGCACCCAGTAAAACCGTGTGGCAATCAAATGAACGGGTGATTCGAAGAGCTCCACCGTCCCTCCTTTCAGGAGTCCTGGTGGTACAGTGGGATACCCACTGACCTGCTCTTCCTAAGGGAGTCCGTTCAAACCCACCCAGCTACTCCTTAAGAGGAAGAGAAGACTCTTCTCCTACGAAGACTTAAACCGTCTCGGAAACCCACGGGGGCAGTTCTACTCAGTCCTGTGGGGTCACTCGGAGGAAAAGCAGCTTGGTGGCAATGAGTTTGTTTGCTTCCTCCGTGCAGTCCCTTTCAAGCAGCCAGGTACCACCATGGTTAAACACCTGGATGCTAAGAGAAAGGGCATTGGCTCCGGGAAAGATGACAACCCTTGTACCCTCACAGGGCAATTCTATTCCGTCACAGGGGGCTGCTATGCATTGATGGTGTAAAATAGCCACTGTCCCTTTTCTTCCAAGGTACCTTCCCGTGAACCCAGGACACCCCAACCAGCTCCATCCTCCTTCCCGATGATGTCAAAGAGAGTGGGCGTTAGACCCCTGTGGCCCCGTCCCTTCTTCCGAAGCCATCTCTGATGGCAGCCAGTCAGAAGGGGACAGACAGCTTCTCTCTTGTGTGATTCTGGTCCGGGGACAGGATGTCTCTTTCCTTGTGGGTACTGTTAAAAAGCATGACGGCGTCATGGTGAAGAGCAGGGCCTTAGGAGTCTGCCGGGCATGGGTTCAAGCCCCAATTCTGCCGCGAGGGAGCTGGTGTGACCTCAGGCAAACAGCCCGCCCTCCCCAAGCCTCCATTTCTCCAGCTACAGATCAACCCTGGCACGCCCTCCCTCCTGGGCCTCGGGCCATTAGCATGTGCTCAACCCTCAGCACTCCCCTGACACCAGCGGTCACTAAGATTCTCGAAGGTGTCCTGCTGCCCAACCAAGCAGGACGCTGCGTAAGGGGCAATTGGCTGGTTCATTGCCTTGGAGCGAGCGGGGAGGGTGCTGACACTGCCAAGGTGCTAGGGAGGAGGGCCCAGCCTCTGGCAGGCCGGGAGTCAGGCCCCTTCGGAAAGGTGGGCCTGCCCCCACTCCGTATGTGCACAGCCCCTTGCCTATCGAGCCGCTGGCTGGGAACCAGGAGTCAGGGCCAAACAGAGGGACCTTTATGCCGCCCCTCTCCCCACGTGGGCTCCCAAGTCCTGTTTTCTTTTCATCTCGTGCTGCTGGGATTCAATGGGCAGAAACTCTGCTCCCCCCCACCCCCCATCCCCCGCCCTCGGCCCACTGTGGTGACACACAGACGTCCATTCTCCACCGGGGTCCACCGCAGAGGGGAGAGGCAAGAGCGTCTCACAAAGGGCCGATTGTGTGCTGGGGCCCAGGAGCCAGCAGGGCCTGGGCAACAGCGGGCAGCGGCCAACCTGAGCCCCAGCCTGCAAGCTGAGGGGCGAGGGGACCTGCGGAGGCCGGGAGGGAATGGTTTTCATGAACCAGCCACAGGCCGGCCTGCTAAAAGGAAGCAGGGGTACAGGGGCTGAGGGGTCAATCCGTCTCTCCCCGGAGGGCAGGGCAGCCAGCCCCAGCTTACCCTTGAAGGCAGCCAGCTTTTCCGGCAGGTTCTCTTCATCGCTGTACTTCTGGTCACAGAGAAACTCCTACAGAAGCGAGAAGGCACTGCTGAGGGAAAGGCTCCCCAGGCAGAGCTCAACACAGGCCCACTGCCCGACCCCACCGGGTGGACAGGTTCGGCTGCTCTGGACAGACCGCCCCAGGGTTGGCCCTGGCTCCCTGTCAACCCTCGGAGGCAACTCTGCCCAGGCCACCACAGGGGAAGGAAGTTTCTCAGCAGCTAGGACTGGGGAGTAGGGGTGGTGTGGGCCGCAGGAGGCACCAGGGTCTTCTCCTGTTCCCTAAACACTGTCTTATGGGTGCAAGGAGCTGTGCTTCTCCCCAGGGGCCCCTGGCTCCGGGATCCGAGTGCCTGATCCTACCATGAACTTCTTAGATGAGTGCACCACTTATGGCTCCTGCCAAAGGGGGGTGATTGTTGCGCCCTGAAGGAGAGTGGGACAGAAGGGGACTGCGTGGCCCTGGAGAAGCAGGAAGAACTCAATCATCAGCTGCCATCTTTATTATTAGCCTGGTGGCACGGTGGGTCAGGCACGCTGAAGGTTATCCAGGTGGACCACTCCATCTGTTTCCAGACTCCGGCTATCATGTCCAACGAACTGAGTCTGCATGTGCACATCTTCGAGGACAAGAGCCCTGGTGCTGTAAGGAGCGACACACTGGCCTCTTAACCACAAGGTCAGCCGTTCGAAGCCACCAGTCACTCCTCGGGAGAAGGTCGGGGCTTCGTCCTCCGATAGCAAGTTACGGTCTCGGACACCCACAGGGGCAGTTCTGCCTGGCCGGCAGGGTGGCTGTGAGTCAGAACGGACTCGGTGGCAGTGAACGTGTTTGTTTGGTCTGTGTGAGGATGGGGAACTCTGGATCTTCCCAGGCTCTGTCCATTCTGTTGTCGTAAAGTCCCAAGGGAGGCTTCAAGCAGAATTGGGGGTGGGGGTGGGCAGGGTGACAAGAACCTAAGTGACTGTAGGCAACGGGGGCTTGCCTCTCACCACCCCTTCCCCTGACTGCCTGTGAGCTGGCCACAGCAGAACCCTCCACGGGTTGACCCCCAGGAACACTGGGCTCCAAGTGTCAGGGCTCCATGAGTTGGCGATGGGGAGCATGAGGTAGAATGATTCCTGCTGGGGCGCAGAGTCCTCCCCATCGACCGGGGCAGTGTGGGGGGCCTGTGTTCCAGTGTGGCTCCCCTCGCTGGGCCCAAGAAGTCTAGGTGCCCCTTTGCTTTGGGGAGTCTTGACTATGACAGATACCCACTAGGCTTATTCCACGGACTCTGCAGTCATGCCGATTTGACGGTGAGAAGCTAAAGACCCCAGAGGTTCAAGTCCCCGGGGAGAGGGAGGGGAGAGGGAGGGTTGGCTTGGAACCTGGGTGCGTTGGACTCCAGGGTCCCTGCCCTCCCGTGGCGGAGGGCATCCCCCGGGACCAGGGCTCGGCTGGCTTGGCCACTGCCACCCTCAGGGCCTCAGTGCCATGTCCCGGGCACGGCCCTGCCTCTACTTAGAAGGAGTTGGCGCCTTCCTTCCAGCTGGCTCCGGGAGGGCTTCCCTGCCACTTGGCCTGCTCTTCTAGTTTCTGCCACTCCTCCACCCCATTCTCTGACCCAAGTCGCACAATTAACTCTTATCTGTGACCCTGAGCAGAGCAGCTCCGCCTAGGGTCACAGACCTCCTATCTAGCCGGTGAAGGGACCTATGAGGTCAGTAGTTCCTAGACTTGAGGTGGGCGTGGACAAAGAAACAGTTCCCGGAGAATTTCAAATGGCCACGAGCAGCCCGAGTTAGCAGCTGGTGGGGGTTGGGAGGGGCGCAGGGGAGATGGAGCGCGGAGCTGCCAAGACCTGATGCTGCCCAGACTTGGAAACAATGACATTGGCCAGTGTGCCTTGCGTTCAGCAAACGGCGTGTCACGAAAGTGCAGTGTGTAGACCTCGAAATTTAAAAATCAGATCAACGCGGTCCATGTTTAATCCCCTACCTAGCCTCTCTGCCCCAACCCAGCCTCCAGTCGATTTTGACTCCCATGACCCAGAATGGCTTCATGGAGATGCAGCGCAGCTGGGGGGAGATTTCTGGAAAGCCGTTTGGACGGTCGCTCCCTCCCGGCTCCCATGTTCTGCTTCCCCAAATCCTGCCCCAGCCTGGTACTTGTGTCGTAACATTGTGCCACTACCGACTCAGCCGTCCCCCACCCTCCCAGCAAAAAAGCAAAGCCCCTCTGACCACGAGTCGATGCCGGCTCAGAGAGACCCTACAAGACAGGGCAGAACTGCCCCTATGAGTTTGGGGGACCGCGACCGCGGGAGTAGAAAACCCCATCTTTTTTCCTAAGGCGTGACGGACCATTTCAAACCACGGACCTTTGGGGCCACTGCCCAACGAGTCACCGTTCCGCCACCAGGGCTCCTATACACTCAGTTCTACTCAGCCCAATTCCAAAGGCTCTGAGACAAGTCACAGCAGGCAGCGACAAAACCACCAGGCAGCAGTTGAGAGCAGGGTGGCCAGGCACGGTGCGTGCGTGGTCTCCCGGGGTGTGAGAAACAAGGGGCTCTGGGCACACAGCGCCCCGCCCCAGCCGTTCAGCACAGCCGCCCCAAAGTTCTAGAAGTGTCCGACATCAGCCACGAAGCCCGTTTGCTCCTCAGCGCTAGCACCCCCTAACATGCATTCCGTGTCCCCTCCATTTCCCATCACCTCCCGCGAGCTTGGGCGCCCAGCCACCCTGGCCTTCTTTCCAGGCCACCCCCGTGACGTGCCGGACACACTCGCAGAGCAAGAGTAAGGGCGCCTGCCGGAAGTGTCCGTTCCCCAAGCTCCACGTGGCTCGTTTCCTTACCTCCCTGGGTCTCCCCTCAAGTGTCCTCTGGTCAATGAGGTCGGCTTCGCCCCCCGACTTGACCCGGCTCCCTGCCCACGGCAGACCGCACGCGGCTTCCGGCCCACGTTCCCTCGCGGCCCGTTTCCCTCTTTGATTTCCGTAAGAGGAATGGCCTCCTCGCGGTGTCACTGCTTAGGAAGGGAGACGGCAGGTGCTTCGTCTCCCCCAGCCAGTCTCTGTTGTTGTCCTCGGGTGACTGACAGTTGGTCCCAACTCAAAGGGCCCCCCCAACAAAACACGGCCAAGCCCTGCGCCGTCCTTGCACATCGTCGTCATGTTGGAGGCCCTCGTTGGAGCCACTGGGTCGAATCGTCTCATGGAACATCTTCCTCCCCTTCCTCGACTCTCAAGCAAGTGAGAAGCTCTTGTCCAGGGTCTGGACAAGATTACCTGTGTACCTGTCCTAAGTACAGGGGGCGGGGGTGGGGGAATGGAGAAGCCTCACCATCTTCATTCCAAGGAGCAATCAGGCTCTACTCCTTCCAACACAGATTTGCTAGTCCTTCTGGTGGTCCATATTCTCCACCGACCCTCCAACTTAAAGCCACCCCTTCTTCTTTGGTCTTTCCTATTCATTGTCCGGCTTTTCTGTGCATGGGAAGCCATTGGTCTTCAGAGGGATATCTTTGCTTTCAAACCCTTGAAAGAGGTCTCCTGCGGCAGCCACGTCATCCGTTTCTTGATTGTGGGGTCAGGTGCAAGGAGGTCCTCGGCAACCCCAACCTTTTCCTTGCTGCTCGTGATGCTGCTCATTGGTGCGGCGGTGAGGGACTCTGTTTTCTGGATGGTGAGGTGTCATCCATGCTGAAGGCGGTAGCCGCTGATCTTCATCCACAAGTCCTTCAACAAGGGAGGGGGTGCCATCTTCCTCCAGATGCCCGGTTGTTCTTCCTCAGGTCAGTTCCTTAGGTTACTCGCAGCTTGAATAAATACCGGGACGGGCAACAACCCTGATGCGTGCTTTGCCTGACTCTAACCAAGCAGCCCCTTGGTTCTGCGGATACAACTGCCTCTTGGTCATGCATGATGACAGACCTGGCATGACCCTAACGAAGTGTTCTGGAATTCCCCCTCCTTCGTGATGGTCTCCATTGTTTGTTATGACCCACACAGTCGAATGCCTTTGCACAGTCAATAAAACAGAGGTAAACACCTTTCTGGTATTCTCTGCTTTCAGCCAAGATCCATCTGCCATCAGCCTTGAGAGCCCTCCTTCCATGTCCGTTTCTGAATCCTGCCTGAATCTCTGGCAGAGAGACCGCCCCAACCATTTCTTAGTGATCCTCAGCAAAATTTGACATGCATGTAATGCTAATGATACTATTTGATGACTACCACATCCGGGGGGATCACGCTTTGTTTGGGCTAAACACAAATAGGAAGCTCTTCCAATCGGTGAGCCAGCTCTTCCAAATCTCTTAGCATAGATGAGGGACTGTTTCTGGCATTATATCCATTTGTCGAAACAGCTCCGTCTGTCCTCTGTTGATTCCTACAGCCTCGATGCTCACCAATTCCTCTAGTGTCGCTTGGATTTCTTGCCTCGGTACCAACAGCGCTTGATCATAGGTCTTGCAGAGAAGCTGCTCAGTAGAGATCCGCAGGATGAGGGAGTAAACACACATGCCGAGAAGACATAACTTGCCCAAAGCAGCCTAAAACGGGCCCAAAACGGGCCAGGTAAGGATAAAAAACCCTTGCAGATACTGCTCAGCCCATTCTCGGCATCGAGCCGAATAAGAGTGTCTGAGGACATGGGTGGTAGAGGGATTCCAGGAGGGAAGACAAGGGGTTCAGCCACAGGGTCAGAAGGATGAGTTGATCATCTGCCCCATGGCACACCCAGGGTACCTACCACAGGGCCTAGCATAGAGTTGGTGCTCTGTCACCCTGGATTGACTAGAGAAGACATTTGCCCCCTCACTCATCTCTCGATTCTTTCCTAGAAGAGTCTTACGTGAGGAGCTGGGCAACTTTCCCCAAAGTGTGGGTGCGTGCCACAGAGACCCGAGGGGACTCGCACTCTGCGGCAGAGCCAACATGACCAAGGCTGAGCCACTGAGGGACCAGGAGTAGGAGCAGCAGCTGACCCACTGAGGGGTGGGCGGGCAGGTCTCGCCTGCCCTGGGTTTAGTCAGGGCAGCTGTTCAGCCGTGGCCCTTGGGGCAGGCGTCAACAAGAGCTCCGTTGGCTGGGCTGCCAGCCCCCACCTCTGAGTTTGGGATTCTTGCTTCTCACTCATGCACAGCCCACAGCTTCCGGCCTCCAGGGGCTCTCCCCCCATAGCCCACACGCACGCCCTCATCCAGCCTCAGAGCACAGTCCGAGGACACATCTGCACAGACTCCAGGACCCTCGGTGAGGGCACCCAAGCCCAGGGCGTGTAGGCAACTGAGATAGAAGTAGAATTCACCCCGGATCCTCGGGAAAAAGGCAAAAGAAACAACAACAAAGTGGGCAGGCTGCAGCACACTGCCTGCGTTTTAATTGGCTTGGCGGCTGTGTCAGAACGAGTGTAAAAACTGCCCGTGCTTTCTGCACACCAGAGAGGATGAAGACGTGCCTCCCAGGCTCGTCCTGACACTTAGGGACACTTGATCTGTGTCCATAGATGTCAAGTGCTTGCCGCTGCCCCCGGCACTCAGTCTCCCTGTCGTCCAGTCGATGCAGCCTCCCAGTGGCCCTCCAGAGCCGGGTATTGCTGTCCCCGTGGGCTTCCGAGACAGGAGCTCTTCATGGGGGCGGAGAGCCTCATCTTCCTCCCACAGAGCGGCTGCTGGTTTCAAACGGCCGGCCTTGCGGTTAGCAGCCAACGCCTAGTCCCCCGCAGCATTGATTATTATGTTCTAGCATTTGCTTTATACAATCTGCATCTAAGTCCCCCGGTCCTTCGACTCATGGATTCGGAAGCAGGCTGAAGTCCCCTGCCTTCACCTGGGGCCGCTTTTGCTTTCCCCTTACTCTGTACCCCTGTTTGACAGATGAGACACTGTGATGCTCTCCCCTCCCCCCAAAACAAAACCCAACAAGACTGATGAGACACTGAAGGCCACAGCGGCCGTCCCAAGTCTTAACAAGTCAAGGTCTACCTCCTGGCTCCCTGTCCCAAACTCAGAGACAAGGCGGCCTGGTCAAAGTGTTCTGGGCAAAGTATGTCAATACTGGAGTGACCTTCCCTTTATACAGAGGTGGGAGGTGGTTCAAGAGTCCAGGGACCATCCCATAGCCCTCTAGGGGTGCGAGGGGGCAGATGGTTTACTCTGCCCCACCCTGCCTTCCCATGCCAACCCAATGTCCCCGAAGGCAAGGCTTTCTGGCTCAGAAACTGCTGTTGGGGCTCCCGGGTGTGAGGGGTGTCAAGTGTCCCTGGTTCTGAGAGGAGGAGCAAGCAGGGAGGCCGCCTCCATGGTCTGGTCAGTCCCTTGCAAAGCACCAGTTTCCCCCCCCCCCCCCCCCCCACGCCGTGGAAAACAGCAGAAAGCTTTGAGACCTTCAGGGACACCTCCAGGGCCGAGTGTTCACAATAAGATCAAGAAAGTGACTAATCTAGGAAGATGCCCCTTCCCCCCCTCGGGAGCCTTAAAACTTGGGGCTCCTCGGCACACCCCACTGGCCTGCTTCCTTCCATGGAGGCTGGGAGAGAGGGATCCTGCCTCAGAGGGCTTACCTGGAAGGTCCACATCAGCTTGCTGGGTGTGGGGTGTGCAGGGTCAGGAGACTGACTCACGCTGCCGGGGTTCAAAACCCAGTCCTACCATTTACCAGCTCTGTGACCCTGGGCCTCGGTTTCCTCATCTTGAAAACGGGGTCCTCGGGACAGAACCCCCCCATGCACAGGGAGTCTGACTGCCAGTACCACACGTTATTAAATGTAGCGACTAATAGGATGCATTCAGATACCTTGACTCCAAGCCCTCAGGAGGGTGGGGCGGCAGGGAGAGAAAAGAGCGGTCCCATCACAAACTCTGACCCCTGGGCCACCCCTCCTCGGGGGCACCCGGTGTGGTCCTCTCTCAGGCTGCTGCTTTACCTACAGCAAGAAGCGACCCCCGTGAGACAGAGCGCTCCCACTGCAGCCCCCTGCACAACGCCTGCAGTCCCACCTGCTCCCTGTTGCCTGCCCTGGGCATCTCAACTCCAGATAAGATGTCAAAATGCCCCCAAGAGCTTTGAGTGCTCGGACCCAGTGCTCTCAAAAAGCAGGCGGGAGGGCCATAAGAGGATGGCACCCCGGGCTGTGCCCCCAATCTCTAGATCCCTGCCCACTCAGAGGGACCCTACAAGACAGAGTAGAACTGCGTTTCTCAGACTGGAACTCTTTTCCGGGGGGGGGGGAAAGCCCGCCTTTTTTCTAAGGAGTGGTTGGTGGTTTCAAACTGCTGACCTTGCAGTTAGTAGCCTGATGCACAATCACTGAGGCACAAGGACTCCCCCCGGCCCTCCAAGCACCCTTTTAAGTAGCAGCTGCTGCAGAATGGAAGGGACGGGCAGATACGACCCTTTGGCAGGCTGTCCAGCAGGCCGGTGGCTGCACAAAACCCTTTCGGGTAGGCAGCACCATGCCAGGCTGCAACCCACCCGCTCTTAAAGGGCCAGGCCCAGGCCCCACCTGCCCGGCCGAGTGCCGGCCCTGAAGCAGGAGCCTGTAACGGGGCACCCACAGGACAGCAGGCTCACGTTCCCCACGGCGGCTCCAGGGCCTCATCTGGACACCGTGTCCTCGCCAGTAGCCGGGGCAGCTGGAGAAAAACACCCCACCCACTGCACAAATGAAGCAGACCCTGCAGAAATTCCATCTCCAGCTTCCTGTGACATGGCCACACCGAGGTTGTGACTGACCGGCCCTGTGGGGACACTGAATCCTCCGAGGTTCACGTGGCCGCTTATCACCATCTCCCTTATAAGATATTAAGGAAGAGCATGAGAGACGAGTGCCCGGCGATGCCAACTGGCCACTTTTAACCGGGCAGGGACAGGGTTGTACTGCCAGGTACGCAGGAAAAGAGACATACCAGTGTAGCGGCTTGGGTCAGGTCTCAGAGGACCCCCACTGTGGGGGGTGCGGTGGGCAGGGGACATGGTCACCCCCAAGCTTGCTCGGCCCAGTTCTCCTCCCAGTACAGGTGGCCTGTGGCTGCTGCGAGACCATTAGATTGCTACAGGGAATGCTGAGCGCCCTTCATTCGACCCTGGAGGGCTGGGACGTCGGGACAGTAGCCAGAGATCCTTATCCATATGGGCAAAAAGAAGCCTGTGTCACAGATAGGCCAAGGCCACCCAGTGGACAAGGGCCAGGAAGGTCACAGGCAGAGTCTGGAGTCAGACAAACTTGGTTTGAATCCCAGGCACTGCTGCTTCCCGGCTGGGTGACTGTGGGCAGGTGACTTCACGACTGTGCCCTCCCCTCTGAAATGGGAGTCCCGGTCATCTTCACCCCATGGGGACATTTGCAGGCTGCCTTTGGGCATGTATCGAATGGTGTCCAGTCATGGGAGGAAATCGTGAGCTGCCACAGTCCGGACCCTGGGCATGGCACAGAAGCAGGATGTCCACCCTTCTGTTAAGGAGCCTGGCGTCTCCCCACTCCAGCTGTAGCCCTCCATGTCCTCCAGGGCGGGGGCACTTGGAGGGGCAGCTTACCAGCCCCACCACTTTTCTCCATCCCTGTGGGAAGCTGGAGAGTGTTTCTGCCATGACCATATAAGGCCGAGCTGGATGGCCTGGGGTCACCCGCCCTGCCATCAGGGTGTGGGGAATGTCAGTTATGTAGGGGGAGTAGGAGGCTGCACCGGCCCTGACCGCTCCAGTCGTACTACTGAGAAAATGCAGGCATAGGCATCACCCGGGCATGGAGGTGGGAGTAGGCATGGACAGCAGAGACCCTGTTACTACGCTCAGAGGTGAAAGAATGAGGTGGGTGAGAGTTGTGGCTATGGAAGCCCAGACCCTCTGGGTCCCCTTCCCAGTACGATGGGAGAGGAGGAGCCTGGTGGCATCGTGGTTACAAGTTGGGCTGCCAACCATAAGGTCGGGAGTTCAAAACCACAGGCTGCTGCAAAGGGTTACAGTCTTGGAAACTCACAGGGGCCGTTCTACCCTGCCCATTAAGGCTTGCTGGGAGTCGGCAGCCCCTCGATGGCAGTGACTTAGGTTGGGGGGTTATTTGGGCATGTTATCCGGTGGGACGAGTCCCTGGAGAAGGACAGCGTGTTTGGTAAAGTGGAGAGCCACCAAAAAAGAGGTAGTCCCTCCGCAAGCCAGGCTGCCTGGGGCCTCCAGCAGCGATTGGGGCGGGGCAGTGCCGCTGGGGCTGGAACCGACTGCGTGGCACATCACAGCCCAGCAAGGACAAACTGAGGAAACCCACAGGGGGTCTGCCACAGTGCCTGGCAGCCTGGAAGGCCCTCCCCTGCCGCCACCAGGACCTGTGTCGCCGTGGTCGAGGAGTAGAACTGCCCACAGGATCTCTGAGACTCGAGCGATGGCCAGGTTTCTGCCCACCCCCCACCACCACCTCCACCCCCCGCCACAGGCCTTTCCGGTCAGCAGCACTTAAACGTTGGGCTATCCCTCCTTCTCTTTTTACTCGAGAATTCCTGACACTAACAATGGCTGCAGCAAAGCTGGCCTCTGGAACCTGGCTGGCCCCCAGGGAAGAGAAAGCCCATACCAGAATGGGAGTGCTGGCCCAGAGAAGCCCCCCACAGCGTCCAGACAGACCAGGTTCTGCCCTGGGCAGCAGCCGCAGCAGTGCCCCAGCTGCCAGGCACAGTAGTGATCACGGGCCCCCTGAAGCCCCATTTGGAGAATCAAGACCTGCTTCCATTCGCCCAGCTCAGCCCCACCCCCATGTCGCCCTCTCCCAGTGGGGGCTATGACGCTGCACCCAGGGAAGTCCATCTGAGCTGCCAACCCACTCAGCCCACTCAGGGGCTCCAGCAGAGTGAGGGCTCCCAAACCCACGGCCATCAAGTGGATGTCGACTCAGGGTGACACTGTGGGACAGGGCAGAACTGCCCCTGTGGGTTTTCCGGTCTGTAATTCTCTTCTGGGAGTAGAAAATTTCCTCAGTCTCCCAAGGAGTGGCTGGTAGTTTCGAACAACTGACTTGTGGTTTACAGCCCAATGTGTAACCACTACACCACCAGGGCGCCACTGAGAGACTCCACTCTTTTCCTCTCCCTCCCATTTCCAGTCGGGAAGGCTAAAGGAGGCTGCTACAGGGGGAGGTGTGGCCCTGGCTGAGAAGCCAGTAGCAGTCAAGATCTCTAACAGGGCATCTAAGCACCAAATGCTAACTATCAAGATAGCTACCAGCTAGGGCTGAGCCCCGGTGGCGTAGTGGTTGTGCGTGGGACGGCAGCCCACTGGGTTGGAGGTTCAAATCCAGCAGCAAGGTGGGGCCTCCTACTCCCACCACCAGAGGGCAGTGATGCCCCCAAAACAAAAAACAAAGCAAAACAAAAGATAGCTACCAGTTCCCCCAGTTTTTATCTTCTCATCTGCCAGCAAAATCACCATTCCACCAGTTAGCCCTTTGGGGAGAGGAAGACTCTCGAAGGTCAAGTGGTTTGTCCAAGGTCACACACAGTCAATTGGGGCACGCTTCCCCATCTAGTGCCTCTCAACTCTGGCGGGCCACCTGGATGCCGAGGTGGAGCGCCGCTCAGGGTTGTCCACGTGATTTGTTGATCCTGGAGCCTCCTTTGTGCTGGGCAGCCTGGATTCTCACGCACGGCCTCCTGAGTAAGGGAAAGGCCAGACTGCAAGCAAACCCATCGGCTCCAGTGTGGCCTTGGGCAAGCTGCTTGGCCTCTCTGGGCCTGAAGCTATATCTCTTCTTGTTCTGACGACGTACCTCCACCTTCCGCAGTGCCAACGTGTGCTGTCTAGATCTGGCCTCCACAGTCACTGGCCCCCTCTCCCTCCTGCCAATCGACTGTGCAGGACAACCCTGCAGCCTCACCACACAGCCACCGCTCCTCGGCCTCTCCTGGGGCGGTGTTGATAGGGAAAATCCCACCTGCTTCTAGCTCTTCTGGCTCAGGCCTGTCCGACCAGAGTCACCACACCTCCTCATTCAGCTGTCTCTGGCTCAGGGTCCTTGCTGATGGTAGGTGGATCAAGCCGGTTGAAAACTGCCTGGCCATGTAGCCCCAGGGACTGGATGAGGTCAGGGTCCCAGGCTCCTGGCCAGAGAGCTGGAGCAACCACGCCTGAGATGAGATTGAGAGAACTGGGCAGGAGCCAGGAGGCTTCGACCCGCAGAGGCGAACCACACCTCCAGACACCTCTTCAGCTGTCCTCAAGATGGTACCCAGAGGCCAAGAAAATCAAGGAGGAAATCAAGACTGTCAGCCTCTGGCGCAGAGATACTGCACTCTCGCCCCACACCCTGGGTGCACGGAAGCAGGGCTTCCAGGGCGGGCTCCCCCTTGGCCCCTCCAGCGTCCCCACCAACTTCCCGCATTTGGGGTTCTGATCTTGGGCCCAGTGGCCCAAGGAAGCCAACAGGAACCATGCCCAGCCTTGCTTTGAGAGTTCAGTTAGAATAGAACCTGGGAGAGCCTTCACAGCCCACCCACCCACCCACCTTGGAAAACAGCACTAGCGCTAACTAACTAGGGTTAGTGCCATCCACAGGGGTCGACCGACATGCCAGGCACTGATGCAGACGCGTCACACACCTTTCCTCAGTTAGCTTCCATGGTGGCCCTGGGAGAAAACACTGTAGTACCCCAGGCCCAATGGGGAAGTGGGGCTCTTCAATGAGGGGCCTCTTGTGAAGACCAGAGAACTGGGAAATGACGGAGATCACTGGCTGGCTGTGCTGTCTTTGAAGTTTGGTCCAAGCAGGCCTTTCCCATAGCTTCCAGAATGTGCATCAAGCAAGCATGTTGCGCTCCTAGGTTCCTGGATTTGTGCACAGGGAGTGGCACTGTGGGTCAGGGGTTCTGGCCAGTCTGTTCCTGCAAAGTGTGACAGTCTCAGAAACCCTGGATAAGCCCACTGTGAGTCGGGACAGAAAGCCCTGGTGGCACAGTGGGTTACTGATTGGGCCCCTAACCACATGGTCAGCAGTTCAAGACCACAAGCTGCCCCGAGGGGAAAAGATTGGTCTGTCCACTCTGGTAAACAGTTACAGTCTCAGAAACACATGAGGTGGGGGTGGGGGGAGGGGGTTTGCTATGACTCCCCATGGAGTGAGTTTAGCGTTTGGGTTTGAAACAGGTTGGCAGTTCAAATCCACTCCATCCTGCTCAGAAGAAAGGTCAAGATTCCCATCAGTTGCCTTGGACTGAAGAGGACTTTCCAAGGCTGCCGGGTCTTCAAGGAAGGGGACACCCCATCTTTCTCGTGCAAAGCCACAGAGCGGTGGCCGGGCTCAAACTTTAGGCCAGCAGCCAGCACTCACTTTACCACCCAACCCAAGAAAACTCTTGGAAACAATTCGACTCTCTTAGCCCTGGGAGGTGGAGGGTAGCTGTCACAGGTTCCCTGGATCCCTGGTAATGGCTGGAAAGATTTCTTTAAACCAACCAGCCAGGACAAGCAGTCCCTCCTATGAACTTATGAGAATGCACCAACTTCCTAACGGAACCATTCCTTTAAACTGGACTGAAAAAAAGAAAAAAGGGGGGGAGGGGAAACAAGGTATGTGAGGTGCAGGTCAGGCCAATGACCGGGAGCCAAGAGTCTATGTCCAGCAAGAGCACTGGACTGGGAGTCAAAGAGCATCCCCCAAGGACCTGCTTGCTGTGTGTTCTAGGGACAGTCACCCCCTCCTTCTCTGGGCCATAAGGCAGGCTCTGCTCGGAGACCTTGGGGCCCTTTCCAGCACTAGATCCTTGTGGCGGGTCCGGAGCAGGAACGTCCAGGCCTGGGCAGGCTGGCCGGCCCCACCTCCCTGGTCCGGAGTAAGGACTTGCAACTCTTGCAACTCGAGATGCCGGGACGGAGCAGAGTGGCGGCGGCGCGGGGGGAGGACAGGGGACCTATCTGGTGTGGGGAGCGGGAAGGGTGTGAGTGAGTGAGTGTGTGTGTGTTGGGGGTCGCCCTGGGAAAGGGGAGAGGGGAGAAGTGACTTTGCGGGGGGCACAGCTCGCAGACGGAGGGGGCACCGCGCGCGCTTACCCGGTTGATCTCGTCCAGCCTCCTCTCCTGGCGGGCTTTGAGCAAGCCGAACGCCTTCCCTCCTGGAGGAGACAAAGAGGCGGGCTGAGCCCGAGCGGAGGACCCCCGGGGCCACAGCCGCCCCCCCCCCCGCGCGCTCCCCCCACCCCCGGCGCACAGGTGGCGGCCCGGGCGCGGGGGACAGCGGCGCGGCTCCTACCTTGGAACCTGTTGCTGAGCGCGACGGACATGGCGAGCGCGCGGCTCCCGCCGGCGGTCTGGACTTGGCGGCGGCGCGGGACGAGGAGGAGCGCGGGGCGCCCGGTCGGAGCTGGCGCGGCGAGTGGCGGCGGGACCGCGGGGAGGAGGGAGGGCGCGGGGCCCGGACACACCCCCGGCCCGCCCCTCCGCCCGCCCCGCCCCCTGCCCGCCCCGCGGGCACCCCGGCGGGCGGCGGGCGTCCCAGGGACCCGGGCGCCTGCCCGCGGGGACGGCGGAAACGCGCTCCGCTCCCGGGCGCGGAACTCCGGGGACCTGGGACGGGCCGCTCGGCCTTCGTGGTCACCTCCACACCTGGCTTGGTGGCGCGGCGGTGAAGCGCTGCTAACAGAAAGTTGGCTCTTGGAACCCACCCAGAGGTTCGACGACAGAAAGGCCTGGGGGAATCTGGGAAACCCCAGGAGACCCATCCACCCATCCATTGTGTCAAGCACATCTGGACATGTGTTGCCATCGTCATTTTCAAAACATTTTCTTTCTACATAAGCTCTGGGTATCAGCTCCTCACCCCCCTCCTCCTCCCCATGAACTCGTGATAATTTAATTTTTTTCATGTCTTTTTTTTTTTTTTTAAGGCATCACTACCCTGGTGGTGGGAGTAGGAGGCCCAGCCTTTGCTCCTATGAGCAGGAATTGAACCTCCATCCCAGTGGGCCGCAGTCCCGCGCACAACCACTACGCCACCGGGGCTCAGCCCCTTTTTTCATGTCTTACACCGACTGGTGTCTCCCTTCACCCACTTTTCTATTGTTCTTCCCTCTGGGAAGGAGTTATATGTAGCTCATGGTGATTGGTTCCCCCTTTCTTTCCCCGCCTTTCCCTTCCCCTCCTGGTATTGCTACTCTCATTATTGGTTCCGAGGGGTTTATTTGTTCTAGATTCTGCGTACATGCTCTGATCTAGCCAGATTTGTAAGGTAGATTTGGGGTCATGAGGAAGCATTTGGGGTGGGGGAGGAAGCATTCAAGAACTAGAGGAAAGTTGTGTTTCATCGGTGCTATATTTTACTCTGACTGGCTCATCTCTTCCTTTCAACCCTTTTGTAAGGGGCTGTCCAATTGTCTACACTCAGCCCTCCCCCTCATTCACATTGATATGATTTTTTGTCCTGGGTCTTTGATGCCTGATAACTGATCCTATCGACACCTCATGATCATACAGGCTGATGTGTTTCTTCCATGTGGGTTTCTCAGGTAGATGACCACTTGTTTTTCTTCAAGCCTTTAAGACCCCAGACACTTTTGTCTTTTTTGATAGCCAGACACCATCAGCTTTCTTTCTTTTTTTTTTTTTGGGGGGGGGGGCATCACTGCTCTCCAGTGGTGGGAGTAGGAGGCCCAGCCCCACTGCTGGAATTGAACCTCCGTCCCAGTGGGCCGCAGTCCCGCGCACAACCACTACGCCACCGGGGCTCAGCCCCAGATCTTTCATTTAAAAAATGAATTGGGTAGAAAATACACACGCTTTAAACTTTTTAAAAAATGCATTAAAAAGTGAAAAAACAACCACCTCCTCTATTGGAATCAAGAGTATGAATAGCTCAGGCAAGACTTTAAAATTTTTTTTGGGGGGGGGGGCATCACTGCTCTCCAGTGGTGGGAGTAGGAGGCCCAGCCCCACTGCTGGAATTGAACCTCCATCCCAGTGGGCCGCAGTCCCGCACACAACCACTACGCCACCGGGGCTCAGCCCACCATCAGCTTTCTTCATCACATTTGCTTATGTACCCATTTGGTCTTCAGCGATGGTGTTGGGAAGGTGAACATCACAGAATGCCAGGCTATTAGAACAAAGTGTTCTTGTGTTGAAGGGGTACTTGAACAGAGGCCCAATGTCCATCTGCTACCTTACTACTTAACATATAAATAAATATATGTATATAAATCTATTTCACTATCATTATATATAAATATGTCTACATATGTACATATGTATTTAGACCTCTAAAAATGTCCTTTGGCTGCAAGTTCTTTCCTCTATTTCCACTTATTTTCCTCTTGTCTCACTATCATGTTTCAGTAATTCCTCTCAGTTACATTGGCCTTGATCAAGCCCTACCAGCCATCCCACACCCTCCTCATCATCCACTTTAGAGCACTTGTTTTCTTGCTCCTGGATTTCTTGACACCTCTCATCCTTTCCCCCCACCTTACTCTCTCTTGTGCCCCCCTCCCAACCATCAGTTCCATTGTTTTCTTCTCTGGATTGTTTATCCCACCTACCTTATCTAGATAGACATACAGAGATAACAATAAGCACAAAAACAAAAGAAAACAAAAAACCAAAACAATAACAAAAACCAATTTAAAAAAATAGAAAAGCTTATAAATAGTTCCAGGTCTGTTTGTTGACCTTTAGGCGTGTTTTCCAGTCGAGTCTTGTGGGGTGCCATGCCCTGCTCCCAAAGTCTAGTGTTGTTATTCCCTGAGACTTCATGCTTTGCTCCCCTTGCTTCTCTGTGGCATGCCCCCCAGATTTCCAGAACTGTGTGTCATGGGACACAACCCCATTTTGCACAAAAGCCAGGGTGCATTAGTCCACCAAGGTGATGAAAGAAGCCTCTCATTTAGCAGGTCCCAATGGCCAGCCTTGACTCCATGGGGCTGTGCTTGGTTTGGGTTTGGAACTTTAGGAAGAGTGGGGTTCAGGGAGCTGGGAATTGTCTGCTGTCCCAATCAGTACATTTCTGAGAGAGGAGGTGTCCAAAGGCACAAACCAGGCTGTTCTGAACAAACAGCACACCTGGTTATTAGCAATGACCCTGCCACAGACTCTGTGCCTCCCTGTCTTTGAGGACTGGATTCGGGAAGTCTCTACAGGCTCCATTGGGATTTGATCCTGGAACTAGACCATGGTCTTTTGGTTTTTTGCTGCCTCTGTGGAGGGAAATGACCAGGCTGGGCCCAAGAGGGGATAGAATGGGGTGGGCAAGCTGAGCTGACAGTCAGGCAGCACTTTTGGCAGGGGGGTGGGAGGTGGGGGGTTGTGGAAGGAGGGAGAATACAGTCCCCTCTCTCTAACACAATGAGTGCCTGCTCTGAGCCTGGCTACTCTTCTCATTCAATCCTGATGTTTGGATCAACCAAGCCAGACAACCTTATTCAAGGCACTTAATCTGCCTGAGTCTCGGTCACCTGATCTGTGTGATGAAGGAAACCAGAGCGCCTGCCCTCTGGGCTGACCTGGGGGGCTCAGTGAAGTCCTTGTGACTCCAGCCTCCAAGGTCTGATAACTAAGCAGAGACTGTTACCACTGGTGGGTGCTCACAAGCCCAGAGTGGCTTCACTCACTGCGATCGCGCCAGTGTTGACTCCCGACACCCCTGTGGGACCAGGTAGCACTGCCTTTGTGGATTTCTAAGAAATAGAAGTAGAAAGTCCTGTCTTCCTTCCTCAGAGAGGCTGGTGGTTTTGAACCGCTGCTCTTGCAGTGAGCAGGCCTGCACATATCCACTACGCCACAAGGCTCTTCTCAGGGTGGTCTAAGTAAATCTTAATAGCTTGGAGAAGAAAGAACTCAGCCGGTCATAGCCACCAGTTGATTGGGGGATGTCCCATCCAGACGTCCAGGAAGGAGAAGGCTACCTTAGGAAACAATTCCCAGACCAGGCCAACGCGGCCTGTTTCCCTGGCCTGTTGGGCAAGCTCACCACAGGGCAGGGGACCCTCTCCCCCTCCAGTGTTCAGCTGCTGGGTTGCATTGCTGACTGGATGTGCAATAGCTGCCACGTTCCACCCCGGTGGCTGCCCCACCTCTCCCCCTGCATACGGCAAGCAGGGTCACAAGATGAATGCCAGACATGCCAGCAATGAAATGACAGTCCTGCAGTGAGTCATTGTGGGAAGGCGAGGAAGCCTGTTCACCTGCCAGAGGGACAGGGGCTGGGCTTCCCTGACAAAGCTTGGGCAGGTACAGGTTAGACAGCAAGATGACACATCGGAATGCTGTCAGCTGAGCGGCTGACCTGGCCCCACAGGCCTCCAAAGACTCCCATGTCCACAGCACCACCCACCCCAAACACAGATCATTAACAGACCTCTGCCCTCTCTTCACCACGCCTGCCACCCCCACCATCTGCCAAGTCACCCC
>PVJH01018679.1:0-44585 GCA_004026705.1 Nesogale talazaci
CCTGCCTCCTCGCCTAACCCCCCCCCCACCCCCCACACACACCCCAACTGCCCGGGAGCTCTGCCACTGGGCCGGAGAAACCTAGTGATTTCGTTTGTACGAAGCCTCCTCTTTCTTTGACATCGACCAGACAAATGTGACTCGGTTTATAAATCATTTGAAGAGGTGCCTCTGCTCAACCTCCCCACGCGGCCTCTTCCTCGCACCGCCCAGGCCGGCAGGCGCCCCACGGCTCGCACCCGGCCGCGGGTCCCCAGGCCCATTTGTACTTTCCACTTGCCTCTGCCGATCCTCCAGAGCGTTCTCCGGAGACGGCCGAGACCGGGTCTATTTCAAATGACTTCGAAAGGACAATGCTCTCATCCCCTACTTGAGGAAATTGCCGCCTGCGCCGGGGAAGAGAAGCGACATTCGGAAAGGTGATAGTGGAGCGTAACCGTAAAATGGAAAGCAATTTAAATGTATTACTGGACAAAAACCATTAGCCCCAGGAACATAAATAACCTCGCTCAAGAAGGGCACTGTTCCAGAGGACTTCGGCCTCTGTTTGGAGGAAATGTCTCTCTGGCTGGCGGCCGTGGAGTGCCATGAAAGGGGGTTGCGACTGAAACGTGTCATCCACGAGTCCGAGCCTCCCACGTGCATAACCAACCCCGTGGGAATGCCTGTGACGCTCCCGCAAGCAGAGAGGGAAGCCAACAACCGCGGGCGTCAGCAGCACCGGGCAGTTTGGCTTTCAGAAAGAAGGGTTGTCAACTCTTGCTCGTTCCTCTCAGATGATCCTTCACAGAGGCTGCCAAATTCCTATGGACTTCTCCCACACCGTTCACCACGCCACCCGACTCCGCGTCTTTAACATTGTCTTCATTGCATCTGACTCAGCAAGACGGGAGAGAAAGACGCTTTGAAAACTGTAGGCTGCAGGGAAGGTGGGGGAATCCCGGAGAGAGGAGGTGAGATGGGGTGCCCTGGACATCTGCACATGGGGGGCCTTCAGGACCATGCCCAAAGAGTTCCTGCAGCTTCTCCGAGGTGCCTGACTTTCAGGCCTGCTAGTTCCCTTCCTGTCTTGCCTGCCATCGTGCACCTACACAGGGTGTCCACAACAAGACCCCAAAGACAGTGTGTCCATTCATCAAGAAGGTTTTCCTTCTTTCTTCACTTATCTATTTATTTTTGTTATGGTGCTTTTCCGCTGATGGCTTTGTTTTGTAGGGCTCTTATATATTTGTGTACCATAAAATTCAGTGTTTCAAGTATCTTCAAGGAGCGTTGTACAATCATCACTGCCATCAAGTTTAGATTGTTTTCTTCATGCTTGTATCCTGCAGGGTATTTTTCCCAAAGGAGGAGAGAGAGCCTGCAGGACAACCTTGAATGATGAAAAATCTGTGTTTTATCATTTGCTTAAGAACTCCCATCTTAAGGCATCTTCTGTCCAGTGGGACCCGTTCTAGGGTTCCTGGAAAGGAGGCAGAGCATGTGTGGAGAGGATCCGTCTAGGAGAGGGGTGTGGAGAAAGGACTGCCTAGTAAAGATATCTGAGAACCAAAATCATCCTTATCACAAACCACCCCCCACTCCACCCGACCACCCAACCAGAGCTATCAGAAAACACATCCCCGGCGCTGGGCCCCGGTGGCTGGATGGTTCAAATTCAGCAGCAGCTCTCCAGGAGCAAGGCTGGGTAGCTCTCACGACCACCAGAGGGCAGTGATGCCCACAAAGAAAAAAGAAAACGAAAACACATGCCCAAGAGCATGGAGTTTAGAGGAGGAGGAACCATTTTCTAGACCTTTGTAGCATCAGGCATCCTGGCAGATACACAGCAGGCAACCACAGAAATCCCTCTGCTTAGGGAAGACCTTGGTGCCCAGCTCTGCCATGAGCTCCTATGTGCATGAAGCAAATTGCCACATCTCTTTTTGTCCTGGATCTGTAGCCTGGCATCGGAGCCCTGGGAGCCTCAACAGTTAAGAGCTTGGGTGACTGCTAATCAAAAGTCTAGTGGTTCACACATGTGTTAGGCTGGGTTGACTAGAGAAACAAATCCAGAGACACTCATGGTTATGTAAGAAAGAGTTTTATATCAAGGAGTAATTGTATATCAGGAAACTATCCCAGCGCAGTGCAACTCAGGAAGTCACTTGCAATGTTGCAGATGTAGGAAAATCACAGGTGGATGAGTGAAAAGTCTTGTGACTCCAATAGACACATCTCGAGGGTGCACAGGGCTCAGTGTGGCTCCTCAGCAGAAAGGTGAAGCACTGAGAGAGGAAGGCTCGGCCTCCAGAGAGCCATTTATCTTCGTAGCCCTCCAATCAAGCTGTGACCTGATTGACAGGCTGAACTCTACCCACATATTCCTACGGAAGCCAAGTCAGAACCAAGAAACCTAACAATCACGACACTCATTCAGTGAGTCCACAGGAGAAAGACCTGGCCCCCATGCAGACTGTGGTTGGATATCATCAAGTCATGACTTGTAGTGACCCCAGCAAAAACTACCCCATAGGCTGTATTCTACAGAAATTGATGACCAGCTCATTCTTCCATCGCTGCTGCACGGGTTCATTGGCTCATCTTCTCGTTAGCAGCCAGCTATTTAATGGTTTATACCTTTCATAATGATTACAGCCAAGAAAAACCTCCAGATCAGGTCTCCGGTGTCACATGAGTCCTCTATGAGATAGAATTAACGTGAAGGCAACTGACATTAAGTGATAATAACGTGGGCATGATACCAGCTACCTCCAGGTGTCATTTTGGGGTGCAACAAGATACTGCATTTGAACAAATTTCATAAACTATGAGCTGTAGTACACAATGTAATGGTCAAAAAACTGGAAAGCCACCTCCATGCAACTCTTTCTCAAATATTACCAAAGAGGAGCAGGCTAGTGACTAAAGAGCAGTGTTAGTATTCTCACTAGCAGTGGTCTCTGAAAGAAAGCCAGTCAACCAAAGGAAAAGGGCAATTTCCCTTCTTAAGGACTCAATGTCTGTTGGGTCTGTTCTGATGCAGGGACTCCGTGCACACTGCCCAATCCTGGCCATCCTCACAATTGTTCCTAGGTTTGAGCTCTTCATTCATGTGGGATGTCCTTGATGTCATCCCACCCACAGTTCATCATGTGTCCTGTTTTTAGTGTTTAATACATCAAATTTGTTTTTGAGATGTTCTCAAAATTCAGTGCTTGATATGCTCAAGGTCATAGGAACTATACAGACAAGAGGAATGACATTCATGCATTGTCACAAAGGACATTGCAAGTTCTGTCTTGAAGTAAAATTCTGTCTGTGATAAGATAATATCTATTCAAATTTAAGGAAATCCAATCAATCTAACTATCATTCAAATGCATGCACCCACCACTAAAGCTAGTGAGGAAGAAATTGAAAAATCCTGCCAGTAGTTTCAATCTACCATTGATGAAACACACAGTCATTTCTTGTCCATCCTCCCGTGGCACCGTCTTCCCCCGTCTGTGCTGACTTGTCTCGCTGTCTGTGTTGCTCTTCACCTCACTCGAAGGTGTTTGGGTTTTGTAGTGTAGGTACCACACTACTAACATCACAAAGAAAACTCTATTCTCAAAAAAGATGACCTGGGACTGGGATCCCAGGGTCCTCTGTTTGGGGACAGGAAGGGAGGTGGGGGTGAACACAATCCAATCCATAAGGATTTGTTTAGCTCATTACCTGGTTGAGTCATCGGAACGCCATCTCTGACCGCCTACCTAACTCACAAAGGATACTGCAGCCTAGCACACCTTAGCACACCTAGCACACACTGTCGCCCTGAGGGGGTGTGGGCTTGCTTGCTGAAGGAAGCAAGGAACTGTGGCATTAAAGACCAAAGCCTGGTGCATTTCTTTCTTGGGGAATTTTGAATAAGTTTAATTCAATTTCACAATTACAGATATTAGTTACACTTGATTTGCTGTTTGTTCATTATTTTAGCCAAAAATGTATCAGAAAGTAAAAGAGCAAGGTACTGTGCTAAGCTGTGAGTCAGACATCCTCATACCATGATAAGCACCATCCCTGCCTTCATGGAGTTTGCTGTCGTGCCGAGTAGGCACACTGTGAAAAAGTGGATACATGAGCAAACGAATCCAGGGTGTTCATTTGCTGGTGGAGTAGCTAAGGAGATCCACTAACATGACCTTTAGAAAGAAATGATATTCCTTTGTAACCTTGGTGGTGGTAAGGCGGTCATGTGCTTGATGTCCATTTCATAATTGAAAGTCTAAGGGTGGAGTCTAACCTGTTAATCTGGAGATGGCCATTGAGTAGCCAATGAGGCCTTCATGTGGGCATGACTTTCTTCTGAGACTTCTGGGAAATCTCATGGTATTTCCTTCGTGGAGATGAGAGGCCATCTCTCTAGTTGTTGAGAGTCAGTCTCCGAGATGATGAACAATGGACAAGACAAGGTGGCAGCAACTGAGGAGCTGAAGGAGCCGAAGGAGAAGCCACACATCCTTACCCTGATGGGACCAGACCTCTGAAACTGGAGAAGCCATGTGGAGATCCCTGCTAATGCTGAGTTGCTTCTACCACCACTGGATGCTGTTGATGGACCCTGAGTCCTGAAAGCAAGGAGCCATGGGGAGATCCCTGCCTGCACCAGGATTGTGCATCCACTGGCCTGTGAGTCAGAAGAAGACTTTATAGACTGGTATCGGGCATATGGACTAATATCGGACTTATGACTTTGAACTGGAATGGGTTGAGATGCTTTCTCAATGTTCCATTCCTTTTGTATATAAACCTTACCCTTATATCCATATGCGTGCCTATGAATTTATTCTCTAGTCTACCTGGACTAACACAGGTGATGACAGTTGGTTTAGGCACTAGAATTTTCTCTTTACTAGAAAATGGAAGGTCCCAGTTAAAGCCTAAAGATAGATTAGCTTGTTGCCCTCACCTGCAACCAGAGGAGTGTTTTAAACACATAATTATAGCATGACAGACGGTCTGACTGTTAAGTTTCTGAGGTAGTTTACCTCGGGTCTGGTTTCTCCACATTGAAAGAATTCATTTGGGGGGCAGCACTTTTGTAAGTCCAAGTACCTCTTATGAGGGAAAGGAAAGTTTCAGGTATTAAATCTCAAAAAAAGTACACACTTTCTCTGGAAAATGTGCCAGACCGCATGGCGGGGGCGGGGGCGTGGGAAACTCTGCGACTGAAAATGGCTGTTTTAGGGGAGCATAGAAAAATATGGAGAAGGGAGGCTGGAACAGGAGCATGGAATCTGGGCGCAAAGCCAAGAGCAGGAAATCCCATGAGAGCACCCTGAGAAAGAGGCCTGAGAGGGAGCTAGGTCTCTGAGAGGGCATGTGTGTGCCCCCACCCTCGACCTGCAAGGGAGCACCCAAACAAGAGAAGAGAGTGAAGCCTGCTTTCGGCCAGTTTTTATACCCTCCTATCCCCACTGGTTGGGGAAACCTGTGGTTAACGGTATTAGCCAACTTTATTGCCTGAGTTCAGGTGCACCTGTGTGATGTAATATTACTGGTGCCTAAGGTCGGGGTGTCCAGGTTGGCTTCCATCTGAGCCCAGGTGACTTGTGACTTTGGTCTGAGTATGTCCAGCTTTGGATTTTTCCCATAGATGTCTAATTAGTGTGACATTTCTTTTCCACCCTTGGATTGTAGCATGGGCAGCTAATTTTCGTTTAGCATGGACATTACAGAGAGACAACCCCTTCTGCCCCATCCAACTCCCTTTCATGACCACCCAATAACATTTGTGATAAGAAGCAATAGCTGTGGTGTGTGTCCTCTTCATGCCTTTGTGGAAACTATAAAGCGATCTGAAAGAGCACAGGAGCCTGGCCAGGTGGGTGTATTTCCAAGTGAGCACAAGAGTTACGAGAGTTGATGATTTAATCATATTTGCTTTACAATATTTCAACTGGCAATGCTGAAATTCAAATCAAACATGTTCATTTATTTAAATTTTCATAGCAAAATTATTTATGACTCACCGTAATACTACATTAGAAATCATAATCATCCTGACATTTTGTGAGCAGAACAATGATCACAGGGCTTTTTAATATCTGCACGTGATACTCTGACACTGGGTACACCCTTAGTGTACCTGTACTGCGTTCGTGGCTGAAGAGTGGGTGCTTATGCCAGGTGGTTCAGATCCACTACGTTGCACATTTACCAAATGATGCTTCAGTGGGGTTTTGGAGGGAGCCCCGGTGGTGTAGTGGTTATGTGTTGGACTGATAGCTACAAGATCAGCACTTCAAAACCACCAGCTGCTCTACAAGAGAAAACGGAGGCTTCCTTCTTTAAGAGTTACAGTGTTGGAGATGTCTAGGGGTAGTTCTTCTCCTCTCCTGTAGGTGGCTCTGAGTCAGAATTGACTACAGGGCAGGAAGTTTGGTCTTGGTTGGGCTTTTGGATTAGCCAAGGGAAGAACGCAGCACATTTTCAAAATTCTCCCCCAGCACATTCGTAATACGTCATTCGTAAGACGTCAGCAGAGTGGGTACACAAAAAGAATCATTTTTTAGATTTTTTGACATTTGATACTTTATGAGTTAAGCCATAGCAGACAGCTGATGATGACCCAGTCGGATTAGCAACTCTGTAGGGGATCTATTTACAGGGAACCCACCCAAGACAGTGTAGCCCGGCAATGGTGAGCCCTGCTGCCTGGAGGGTCTAGATGGTATCTGAACCTGGAGACAGAGTTGGCTACATGGGAGGGCCAGGTGATGGAAAAACCCCGGTGAAACACTGTCTCTCTTCCTCCCTCCCATCTCCTCTCCCTGACATCCCACACTGTTCACCATTGGTCAAACCAAACTGGAAACCAGGGCACAAGACAGAGCAAGTCTTCCGGGCAGTCAGTCTCCCAGGATCCAGTGCAGGACGGAGAAAAGACAAAGGCAGCGGGTGGATCAGTGACCACGGTCACTGTTCACTCATTCACTCACCCATGGCAACACACACACACACACACACAACCTAGCTTTGCTTTCTATATTGGGATGCTAGGAGGACACCCAGTTAAGCATCTCTATTAGTGGAAAGTTTAGTACTTGAACCACAGCAAAGATGCCTCAGAAGGAAGACGTAGCCATCTGCTTCAGGACCGCCCCCTGACAAGCCCATGGCGCCATTCTCATCTGCAATATGGGGTGTCCAGCAATCAAACCAACTTGATGGTAACTGGTTTGGGTTTACATTTGGGGATTTTATGTTGACCCAGATGATGGGGAAGGAATCGTTTTGTGTGTGTTTAATGTTGTGTTCATGCCCAGAGCCACCAATGGTCTTCATTGGGCCCGCCACAGTGGGGGTGTTGAAGTTGGAAGAGGAAGGGTGTTGGATTTGCTGCATCTCACTCCACTCCAGCCATGGAAGCATCCAGATGAGGGAGTGGGAGCGGGGAGCGACAGCCTGGGAAGAACTGCTCCTCTATCCAGCCGGGCAGCTGGGCCCTGAAGGACACACAGTGGTCCTGCAACGTGAAATTGGCAATGACTACAGGGCATCCTTTGGTCTTCTCCAATAGCGCTCTACCGACTTGGAAACCCCTTTGAGACCTTGAGGATCTCTAGTGGCACATGCTTAAAGCTACTAGCTGCTCACTGAAAAACCAGCTGTTCCAAAGCACTGAGCAGGAGAGAGATGTGGCCATCTGCGGGCGCAGCAAACCTGCAGATTGGTTCTACCCTGTCCTGCAGGGGCCTGAGTCAGACTCAACTTGACCGCCAGAGTGGGTGTGTTTCCTTCATCGTTGCTTTTGCTTGCTTTGGTGCTGGCTATCCCCTGGGAGCCCTGGGGGGCACTGTGGTTCATCGATCTCCTGGGGACATTGATGGCAGTCTGCT
Organism: Nesogale talazaci; assembly: GCA_004026705.1. Taxonomy (NCBI): domain Eukaryota; kingdom Metazoa; phylum Chordata; class Mammalia; order Afrosoricida; family Tenrecidae; genus Nesogale; species Nesogale talazaci. The sequence goes on from PVJH01018679.1 coordinate 7,869, forward strand.
TCTGGACACTTGATGTGAATCCCACAAGAACAACAAGGGAGTTCGCATGTGCCACCAGCTGTGGAGCAGGAAGGTGAGAAAGGGTGCCCACTGCTCGCCCGGGGGGTGGCCTGAGCACAGACCTCCTTTAAAGGAGCAAGCACCCACATGGACGATGTTAAAGAACAATGCTTTCCTATCCCCGAGTGGCCACTGTCTCTCTGAGATCTGTGCCCTTGCCACCTCCCCTGCTGGTGTCATTTCCGTTCCCCAGGTCAAGTGTCTTTCTGAGTGGCTCACCAGGTCCCGATTCCTGTTACAATGTTGTCTAAGTTTTGTTAACGAATACTGAAGCCAGATTCCAACTCCCGAAAGAGTACAGCCCACGGAACAATGTCAACAGCATTAATGCTCTACAAACACAAGAGATGTTTAACTCAAAGATTTAAACACAAAAGCTCTGCACCGACAATATGCCACTGCTTTTACCTGCTGATAGCTGGTGAGAGATAGCAATATTATAATTACTGGCTATCTTGCCTTGGAAAAATCACCGGGTGCTGTGTACTGACCCCAATTCTTTTCTCACCTGGCTCGCTGCTGACTTCTTTTTTTCCTCTCTCTGTGGGACAGGTTGTCTCCTGAGGTCTGCTTCTCCTGAATCTTGACAGGACAGGAATGGGCTTGCCAACCCTGGGCAGAGCAAGGGGCTGGGGCAGCGCAGCTGTGTGGCCTTATCAGCAGACTACAGTTTGACCCTGGCCTTCAAACTGGCATCGGTACTACCAGTGACAGCCTGGTGTACCCAGGCTGAGTACAACACCCGCTCCCTCATCTGGACACTTCCGCATTCAGGGCTAGAGTGGAGTGAGATACAGCAAATCCAACACCCTTCCTCTTCCAAATTAGGTTTGGAGAGCTAATTCATGCACAGGACTGGCACGGTGGCTCTCATTCCTATCGTCAGCATGGCCAGCAATGATTAGAGAACACTCAATGACATTTTCGAAAGCTTGGTTTATTCACTGTGAACATTCATTGCAAACATCACACATCAAACAATTTGAAGTCTTAGGAGTTAAGGAGAAGTAAAGTACAATGTAGCAAGCAGGTACAATGGTATATAATCATATAGGTTAATTCAGCAAGCCTTCTAAAGTTAAAAGTTCCAGTCCATCATGGCCCATGTGTTCATCGGTGTACTCACCTAGGCACCAGTGGAGAGAAGAGGAGCTGATGTCTCCTAGATCCTAGCTCTCTGACTTGACCAACTCTGGGGTCCAGGTTATACACCATGGTGAGCAAAGTTTGGAAATTCCCATGATGTCCAGGTGCCTTGGCTGCTTCTTATCAGTCTGACACATTTGGTGGTCATATGTTGGGTGTTCTTCTGGAGGGAACATGTAATCTCGTGCAGCAGGTGGGCGTTGAATTGGGGGGTGGTTGTGTACGTACATTTGATGGTCAGTGGGAAGGTGTAATCTCTTGACTTGTGCAGGGAGGTTGTTTATGTACAGCTGGTGGTCATACGTTGAATCCTCTTCTGGAGAGAAAGCGTCATCTCTTGTAGCAAAAGGTCAGCGTCTTGCAAGGCAGTTTTCACAAAATGGAGTTTCTTGTGCTTTCATCAATTCCTTTTAGAAGCATTAGTACCAGACCAGTCCCAAGGAGAGGGAGTTTAAAGATATCTCACAGTCCATAAAGTACTATCCACTCCGTTCGGCCGCCACCGGCCCTGACCCTCACTCCCTAAGGGAGTTCTGGCCCTGGGTTCACCTCGAGGGAAATGTCTCACATGATGGTGAATGATGTCAAATCCTAAATATGAAGGAAGTGTGTCAGAGAGGGTTCTCTAGGGAAATAAAACCAGGACACTAGTAATTCTCTTTATATATTTATATAGAGAGAAGGGTATATAAGATAAGAAAGAAGCAGTTAACTATCTATAAAGCAGTACAGATTGCTCGGTGCAACTCACTTGCGTGAGACAGCTAGAAGACTGGCAGTCCTTCAAGTCTTGAAGGCCACTGAGTAGTCCTCTGTAGAGCAATTCTGGCTATCTGGTCACAGGCAGCAAACAGCAAAGCAGGTCACCAACAGTCAGCCAGATGACAAAGTCCAACAGTCCCCAGTTCAAGAGATGTATATCCCAGGAGCGTGGCAAAGTAGGGCTTGAAGGAACCTCAACTCACAGCTACACAGTCCACAATTAGGTGTCCCAAGTTTAGGGTAATGTTGCTTGGAGGTCGAGGCACAGGAGGAACGAAGCAGCCAGCTGGTCCGAAGATCAGAAAGCAAGAAAGAGGGCAGGACTTGCTGAGCCCTTCCTATCTCTGCCCTTCAATTCATTCCGAGCTTTCATTGGCTGTGCTGTCACAACAGACCTATCAATCTTCTGTGGCCATGTTGGCATAACAAACCTACCCATCACAGAAAGTGAACCAATGCAGTGTCTAGGACCAGAAGCCACAATTTCTGAAAGTTGAAATAGGTCTTCTTGTATCTATGGAAGCTCAGCCAGGAAACAGGTCACAAAAGGATGACTGTCTGGCAGATGTCGGTTTTTGATCTTTCAGTGCACCATGTCCCCCTAGGAAGACACAGGTTGGTGATTTAAGTGACTCAACCAACAAAGCAAGACCTCACTGCCATCAAGTTGGTTCCAAATTAGAGATAGGTTTCCAGGTTCAGGCCTGCAGGGTTGAAAGCCTCCTCTTCTGGCAATAAACTTTTCAGCCAGTGTGTGACCACCATACCAGTGGTCAGACCCTCCGGTAAAGTGGGCTCGGAGCTGATCCTGCCCTAACCCTGGAAGAGAACTCCCACTAAAACAGGCCCATAGCCCAAAGTAGAGAGAGAGACGTGAATCTCCCCTGCACCCCAAATAGACAATGGCAAATGAGAAGCCGTATTAAGTCATCTCTCGAGCCACCCACCACAAGGAGAGCAGCGTCACACACACTCAGAGGGCCTCTGCAGGGACCCCTAGGGAGCGCGGGTCCATTCTGCTCCCACGAGGCAGCGCCGACTTGGAAGTCACCCGAACGGCGCCGGGTTGGAAGCTTTGGTGGTGGTTTGGTGTGAGATTTCTTCGTCTGCGCGTGGCTACTGGCCTCAGACAGTTGACTCCACTTCCTTCTGATTCACCCCAGATTCAGCTACGACATCCAGTGGGCTCAGGAGGGAAAGGAAGTCCCCGGCGGGAAGTGGAGCCAGGGAACTGGTCGAGGAAGAGGCAAGTGTGAGGGCATTGACCACACCCCTGTGGCAGGGCACCCCCACCCACCTGGGCACCCCCACCCCCCCACCCCTGACTTACTGCAGTCCCTGTTGGGCCGGGCTGTGGACTGTGATGAGAAGATTCCACACCCGAGGTCCGGGAAATGGGCGGTGTGTGTGTGTGTGTGTGTTGGGGGCTAGGGGCTGGGGGTTGTGACTCCTACTCCACCATTCCTCTTTGGACCATGCAGCAAAGCTGGGAGCTAGTTTAAGAGCCTGGTGTTCAGATGCTTCTTCCACTGGGTCTCCCACTGGGTCAGAGGGAGATCAGGAAGTGTCAGGGAAGTGACTCCGTCTGGCCGGGTCTGTCCGGTTGCTAGGCAGGAGCTGGCAACATCAGCTTGGTGGGTTCTGGGAGGTCGAGAGAGTCTAGGTGGGTGGAGGCGCAGAGGTTCAGGAAAAGTGCTACCTCTTGCTGCGGCCTGGACGCCGGCCATCATTCCTAGACCTGGCGTGGCAGCCCCTGGACGGGTGGCGCTAGGAGAGGCTAAGAGGCTGCCAACCCATGCCGGCCACCGGGAGGAATTTGAAATATTCTACACACGCACTCTGGGACCTTCCCTACCACCCACAGCTAAACGGCTTCCAAAATGTTCCATGCAGGGGGCGGCCCCTGCTCTCCCGAGCTCACTGGACCGCCTGGGCAAAGGAAGAAGGACCGGGAGACTGCCTGGGTCTTAACAAAGGGAGTCACGAGTCTGTGTCCCTTCGAGAAGGTCAAGTGTAGAAGAACGACGATAAAGCAAATCAATCTCTTGTGGATGCTAGAGCTGGAGGGGACTTCAGGGCACAGACACAGGGCTCGGGCCGCTCCCCGGGTGCAGAGTCAGGAAGGCACAGGGGCGCAGAACCACTGGCCACCCTCTCTCCTGGGCACCTCTTCCTCCCTGACCTTCTGGTCTGTCCTCTGTTTCCGAAGCTCCCGAGAGACCCAACTATCCCGTGGGACACTCCCTGGGACAAATGCAGCTGTGTTTCCGAAGGCCGTTAGTAAGTCACCTGCACTGGCAGTGTGACCTCAAGGTCCCATCTGTGAGCACCCCACCGGGGACACCCCGCCTCTGCCTGCCTTCGCCCCAGCCTTCTCCGTGGAAGCCTGACCTTCCAGCGGCCCCGCCTTCTACCTCCGTGGCTCGGCGTACTCGGTCACCTTCACGGGGGCCACGAGGTTACCCCCCAGGCCTTTTGGTCACGAACTCCTTCCACCAAATCAGTGGCTGAGTCGGCTGCATACCAATCTCCTTCCTTGATTAGAGCACCTTAATTATGCTCGAGGAATTTGCTTAAACAGATTAATCATCCTGGAGGACGAATTTAGAAGCTGTGCCTGCTGAGGGATCTTGCTCTAAATATCCCCAGGGACATTCTGATTACACCTGCTTGTGGAGCTGCTGCCAGGCCCTGGGGTCCGGCTGGGCTAGGACATTGCCCGCAGCCCACTCCCCTTCCCGCTGCCCTTGCCAGCCCAGGATGGCTTCTCCTCTGGGCCCCCAGGGAGGCTCAGGAATGGTGGTGACATGTGGCTGGAATCAGAGAACAGGGAGGCCTGGTCCCCCCCCCCTCCCCCACTAGTCATCTCTGTCCTTTGCAGTAGTGGCGACTCTTCCTCTTCAGTGAAAGGAAAGCCTTGTTCAGTCCACTTATTTATAGCAATGGGATAGCACAGTGATCCTCATTAGAATCAGTAGCTTTTAGGAACCACTGACAGTGGTCCCCCAAACCAAAAACAAAAACAACAAAACAAACCGTCAAACTCACGGCCATCAAGTCAATGCTGATTCATATCAACCCACTGTGGGTTTCAGAGACTATAACTTCTTTCTCCTGTCTTTCTCCTGCGGGTTTTGAACTGCCGACCTTTCAGATGCCAGGTCAACATAACCACTGTACTGCCAGGGTTCTACTGGTGTCCCACCCCAGACTAATGAACCCCCCATATCAAAACTGAAGTCCAAGGGCCCCCATTTGAAAATGCCCCTCAGAGAATTCAGTGGTTTGGCGATCACAGTCATTCCATGACAGTCTCAGCTGGTGCCCTTCTGGCCACACAACTGTGGGCAGGCCGGCCAGATCCTTGGGTCCTGAGAGCAGATCTGCTGCTAGGGAAAAATGGCATCTCCTCGATCTTCCTGAGGAGGGGCCATGTTTCATGGGGATACAAACACCATGCTATGAGCCTCTAATAAAGACTGCACCCACTTTATAGTATTGTAGAGTGAGGTAAATAAGATGATTCATATAATGAATCACCAGGTGAGCCCCTCGAAACTGCCATGTACTCCTGGGGGCTTTCTACTCCTGAAAAGAATGACAGCACCGGAATCCCAAAGGGTGGTTCTACCTCATCCTACAGGATCTCTCTGAGTCACCCTTGACTGGGTTTCAGTAAAAGTGAGCTATCATGATTTTCCTCACTTTTCTCCTCAAAAGCCACCCTTCGGTTCAAGGATAGAAAGAATGCGCTTTGAACTCTGTCGCAAGATTCCCCCTACCCCCCTCAGTTATTGTCAACTCAGCTGAACCTGAAACAATTGATGGCAGTCAGGTGTCCCTTGGCCAACCCTCTCCCTGTGTGAGGGACAACTCTGTGCTCCCAGTCAGTCTCCTCCCTTCAGGGTGATGTTACAGTAAGAGCTGGTTTATGACACTGTTGGAGATCATCTTTCGGAACTTTCTGAAGCAGTCTGGAAGAAAACCAAAAACAAACAAATAAGCAAAGAAAGCTAATCTTGACTTCCTAAAGCAAATATAAATAGTGGCTTCAGCACACATGGCCTTCAGATTACTGGTTGAAGTATACTTTACTTTTAAATCATGTTATATGAATATACTGCAGTTATGGATACTGGGAAGCAGGGTCCTATTAAAGCATGGGCAGTCCCTAAGCACCTTCTTTAGAATACATTAGACATTTATTATAAATGTATTATAAAATGTATATATGTATACTGTTATATGTATAATTATTATATTATAATTGTGTATAAATGTATTCTAAAAATTATTAGATAGTGAAGAACATCTTCAGAGATGGTGCCAGGAGATGAGTCCCTTGGTCAGAAGGTACCTAAAGTATGGCTGAGGAAGAGCTGCCTTATCAAAACAGAGTTGACCGTTGCAATGACATGGAGAGCTTACAGTCTTCAAGACCTTTGTGTGTTAATGAGGCCAAACTCAAAATGAGAAGAAGCAGTTACACACATCTATTAATAATCAAAACTTGGAATCAATAAAATCTGAATCTAGGAAAATTGGAAGCTATCAAAATGCAATGATCACTTTGCATTAGTGATCTCCCTTTTGACCCATTTTATATTTGTTAAAGTTTTTTAATATTTTCTTCTTTCTTATCAATTGAGGCTTTTCTCTGTTTTATTTTGTGATTGTTGTTGGTTTTTTGTTGTTGTCTTTTTTGGAGTATGTTTTAGTGTATATAAAATCCAAGATAGGTAAGCCTATAATGAGAGTAATTGGATTAATGTTTTCTTAGTGGTATGGCACAGAGGTTTGGGGAAAATGAAAAGATAATAGCAATGAGTACAAGAAAGAAGAAAATGTTCCAAAATTGATTGTGGTGATGACTGTATAACTCTTTAATATGATTGAACTACTGGATGTATGATATGAGTTATATGCCAATAAAATTGTTTTGAACAGTTGACGGAAAGAATACACAGTCACTATATCAAAAAGAACTAATCTATATCCCCCAGGAATAGCAAGTGGCTAGAACTGATGGTATTGAATTAAAAGAAAAAGTCCTGAAATGTAGGAAACCTGGCATAGTGAGATATATGTTTGACTTCTAACCAGAAGGTAAGCAGTTCAAAACCAGAATCAACTGGCTCATATTAGGAAATTAAGCTGATTAACATTTGCATTAGTTTGTCCCCATTTCCTTATTGATGAGCTTTATAGTTTTATGTTTAGTTTAGTTTATGTTTAGTCTATGCCCTTTAGTATGTCCCCATTTTCTTTTCTTTTTTTTTTTTTTTTTTTTTTTTTTTTGGGGGGGGGGGCATCACTGCTCTCGGTGGTGGGAGTAGGAGGCCCAGCCCCACTGCTGGAATTGAACCCCATTTTCTTATTGATGATATTTATATTTAGGTCACTGATCCTTCTTGAGTTAGTACCTGAGTTAAGATATGGGGATGTTTCATTCTTCTGCAGATGAAGATCCAATTTTGCCAGCACCATTTATTGAAGAAGCTATCTCTTTTCCATTTAATGGTTTTTGGCTCTTTGTCAAAGATTGGCTGTCTGGCCGTGGATTGATGTATTTCTAGGTTCTCTCTACTGTTTCATTACTGTATGTGTCTATGCTTAAACCAGTGTCAGGTGTGTGTAAGTACTGTAACTGCATAACAGGTTTGGAAATCAAGAAGTGAGAGGCCTCCTACTCTGACTTCTTAAGAAGCTCTTTACTCTAAATCTCTTCTCTCTCCATATGAAGTTAGTAGTTAGTTAGCAATTCGCTTTTCCATTTCTTAGAAGAATGAAGTTGGAATTTGGATTGGAATGTCATTTTATTTATAAATTGCTGTGGATGGTATTGGCATTGTCACAATATATAGCTTTCTATCCATGAACATGGAATCTTCTTCCATTCATGTGAGTCTCTCTTGGTTGCTTGTAGCTGTTGCTAGGCGCCATTTTTTGGTTCTGACTCTCAGCAGCCCTAAATACAACAGAGCAAATACTGTCGAGTCTCGTGCCATTCGCACAACTGTTGTTATGGTTAAGCCCATGACTACAGCAACTGTGTCAATCCATAAAGACAAGGGCCTTTGTGTTAAAGGGCCTTTGTGACTAAAGAAACAAATCCAAAGACACTGATATATTTATAGGAAAGAGCCTTATGTGGAAATGTCATTGTATATTAAGAAAAAAATTTAACCAAGTTTAGACAAGTGCATAAATCTGATATTAATCCATACTGGTCCATAAATTCCTCTTCAGATTCATGTAGCACTCAAAATGATTCCAAATGCAGGAAGATCACAGGCCAATGGGTGTTTTATCAGGAATGGATGTGGGATATTGTCAAATGATTTTTCTGTATTGCTCGATAAGATCATATTGATCTGCGGCAGTTACAAAATCTGTCAAAGTGAGCAAAAAGATGGGGTCTAACCTGTCAATCAGGTCATAGCCAATGATGCCTCTGTGTGAGCATGGCCTTCACCTGAGGATTCTGGGAACTCCAGGTTTCCTCCCTGGAGGCAGGACAGTTACTCTTTCTGCTTCACATTTCTGTTGACAAGCTATGTGGAGCTATACTGATGGAACCAGAGTCCTGGAACTGGGGGAGCCATGTGGAAACCCATGCTGAGATGCTCCCACTGCCACTAGATCCATAAGACTTTCCACCCACTGGCCTGTGATTTTCCTACACTTGGTGTCATTGTGTGTGTTGTATGTGTCTGAAAAGAATTTACAGACTGATATCGGACATATGGGCCAATATTAGACTTATAGACTTGATCTGGACTGGGCAAACATGTTTTTGTAATATACAACTACTCATTCTTGTACATATACGTGTCCCTAGATTTGTTTCTTTAATCAACCCTGACTAACACAGGTTCCTATCTTTAGTTTTTTCTATGTGGTGAATTATATTAATTTTTTTTTAAGATGTTGAACCATCTATGTGTTCTGGGTCATGGTGAATTTTTTTGTCTGATATATTTTTGATATAATATTGGCTAACATATTACTGAGATGTTTGCATCTACGTTCATGAGTTTTGACATTTGTAAGGGATTATTGGTCTGTAGTTTTCTATCTTGGTAATATATTTGCCTGGGTATGGTGTCAGTGTTACACTTGCTTCATACTATATGTTAGGGAGTTGCCTGTCCTTTCCTATATTTTGGAATAGTTTGTGTAAAATTGGTATCAAGTCTTCACTAAATGATTGGTACAATTTCCTGCTAGAGTCATCTGGCCATGGACTTTTTTTTTTAAGTGGGCATTTTAAATGCCCTGATCTACTTTTTTTTCTTTTGTTATGGGTTAGTTGAGATTTGTGACCTCAATCTGTGCTAATTTGGATACTTTCTAGAAATGTGTCCATTTTATCTAGCTTTTCAAATTTATTTAAGTACAATCTTTTACAATTTAAAAATGTTATGTTTATTCAAAAAATTCTTTTCACTTGAATCTATCATGATGTCACTCACCCCTTACATTTCTTGTTCTACACATTTGCATCTTCTCTTTCTTTTGCTGAGTTTGTTAGTGGTTTATCAATTTTGCTAATCCTTGCCCAGAGCTACTTTCTTGTCTTATAGATTTCTTTATTGTTTTCTGAATTTTGGTTCATTATTTCTGCTCTTATGTTTATGATTTATTTTATCCTGGTGATTGGGGGCTTATTTTGTTGCTGTTGCTCCACATGTTGAAGATGCTGTCTTGAGATATTAATGACACATCTTCTATTTCTAAGGTTCTTTTAATCATGGTGTAGTGCCTTTCTCAGTGGATGAATTTCCTTTCCCATGATGCATTCTCTTTTGTTCTCTCTTCTTTTTCCATGTTTTCATTCATTGCTATAAATTGTCCTCTGAATTCTGCTTTTGCTGCGTCACAAAAGTTTTGGTATGCTGTGTTTTTGCTCTCATTTGTATTAAGGAAATGTTTATATCCATTCTTTAGTTCATTGATTACCCAGTAGTTTTTAATTAATGTGCAGTTAAATTTCTATGTATTTGATTTTTTTCTTGCTCTTCCTATTATTGATTTCTAATTTTGTAGTGTTATGATTTGAAATAATGGATTATAATATCTCAATATTTTAAAATGTATTAAGACTTACTGTGTGTCCTAATATATGATCTAGTTGAGAGAAGGTTTCATGTGAACTGAAAAAAAATGTATACTGAGCTTTTATTGGGTCCAGTGCTCTGCATATGTTTAGGAAATCAAGCTGATTAATTATATTCTTTAGTTCTATACCTTTACTGAGTTTCTTTTCTAATGCTCTGACCTTCCTTCAGAATATTGTATTGAAAACCCAACTATTATTACTATAGTCTATTTATCTTCATCTTTTGATTGGTGCATTGAACCCATTAATATTCAGTCCTTTTATTGATGTGCTAGTGCGGCAGTTCTCAACCTATGGGTCGTGACCCCTTTTGTGGGTCAAATGACACTTTCACAGGGAATGCCCTATTCATAGCAGTAGCAAAATTACAGTGATGAAATAGCAACAAAAATAATTGTATGGTTGGGGTCACCACAACATGAAAATCTGTATTAAAGGGTCACCGCATTAGGAAGGTTGAGAACCACTGTGCTAGTATGTGGTGTGTGTAGTTTCCTTGTTCTTTTTCTATTTCTGTGCTGATCTCAATGCTATTTTAAGTGTGAGGATATCTGTGTAGAATTCTGTTTTATGTTCATCTCAAGCATGTCTATTGTTATTGATTATTTGTCCAGTGTACTTCACTTAATATTTTTTGTAATGTTGGTCTTCTTTTTATAAATTACTTTTATTTCTCCTTGTCTGGAAATGGTCTTATTTCTCTGCATATTTGAGTGATGGTTTTTTGGATATAAGATTCTTGATTGGTCTTTTTCTTTCTTTTAGAGTTTTATAGACGTCATTCCATTGTCTTGCTTACAGGGTTTCCACTTAGAAAACCAAACTTATTCTTATCGCCTTTTCTTGTAGGTGACTGTTCTGTTTTCCCTAGCTCCTCTCAGGATTCTCTCCTTGTTCTTAATGCTGGAAAGTTTGTCTACAATGTCATGATGATGTTTTTCATTTAGGATCTATATTGTTTGGCATTCTCTCAGATGAGGAAAGTTTTCTTTCGGGATTCTCGTATTACTTCTTTATGAATATTTATGTCCTCTTGTTCTGTAATCTTAATGAGACTTAAGCTGTTGTTGCTCTGCACATATTCTTAGGCTTTTCAGCCTCTTTGACTCTTTATATTGATTATTCCTCTCATCTGTTGAGTCAAGAGATTTGTCTCCAAGCTCACTAATGCAGTTTTCCACTTCTTCGGTTCTATTATTCTCATTTTAAAGTACTGTGGAATTCTGTTTTCTTACTATTTATCTTCTGAGTTTCCTGTTCGTGTTTTTCATGTAAGGCTTCTAGTTGTCCTTGTACTTTTTTAGAGGGAGATCGTGTACCTGAACATTATCCTTCTTAATTTTTTTTCCCTCTGATAATTCCGAAGCCTTTTCTTAAAAATTAAAGTTTTATTTGGAGCTGTTTATTGTTCACTTGTTTGTACTTGTTTATATGGGGCCATTTGTCTCTGTTGAGTGGTATTGGAAAGGAAAATAGAAACCTCAACACAGAAAGTGGAAAAAGAGAGAATGGAGAAGAAAGGGGGAAGTGAAATAAAAAGAAAGTAGCAAATGAAATGGGGGGAGGGGAAGAAGTAAGGAAAAGTGGAAGTTCAGAAAAAGAACAAATAGAGAAAAGGCAAAATCATAAAGATGAAAGTGAAAATGTGTGATTATTTAGAAAATGAGAAAAATGAGAAACAGATACAACAGAAAAAGTACAAAGAAATCAGTTCTGTTTGCATGGATTCTTCCGTCTGCCCAGGAACAGGAAGCGTGTGCATCCTGGCTGGGACCCTGACCCCAATGCGTCCTGAGTCAGGCACTGATCTCAATGGGTCCTGGCTAGAGTCCCAGGCTGCATGAGCAGTGAGACGCCTGCTGAGCCAGACAGACCAAACTGGGTCCACCAGGCGACTTGAGGCCTGGGATGAGCCATAAGCTATACAGGACCTGGCTGCAGCGCTAAATCACATGTGTCCAAGATTGGGCATTCGCCACATAGGTGCAGAGTTGGACACTGAGCTATCCTGTACCAGCTGGGAAACAGGACCATACAGGCTGTGAGCACGCTGGGTCTTTCAGGAGGTGCGGCAGACCTGGCTGGGTCAACAGGTTGCAGGTGTCACGGGAGGTCTGGAACTCACATCAAATCTTGTGTGTCTGGTACAGGTCACTGGGCTGAGCAGTCATGGGTTGGATGCCAACAAGCCTCTAGCCTCCTGGCTGGGCTACAGGGCTGTGCGGGTTGTGCAGGCTCTGGGCTGGGCAGGCAGGTGGAACAGAAGCCACTCCTTGAGGGCTGGTTGCCTCGTGAGTGTCCTGTGCTATCTCCCCCTCTCCTTGCCTCCCTCCTGCAGCATCTGGATGGAGAGCTTTGATTCTCTTAACCGTCAAGCCATTTCATGAGAGCACAGTTCCCCCAGGACCTCCTTTACAGTGGTTCTGCCTGGGTGATTGCACAAGGCCCTCCCTGTGTGAGTTTGGTTGGTCCTCTTGCCCTTGAACCTCCCCAATATTTTTTTCTTTCTTATTGTCGAATATACATTTTTGTGTTAGCCCCTAAATTTGAATGTAAATTTAATCTGATTAATTTTACTTATGTATAAGCTGCATGCATTTTCAATTATTCTATTTAATTTACTACACTAAAGCTACATGTAGAACATGATGGGATTTTATGTCTACGTAAAATGAGATATCAATAACTACATGGAGTGCAAAAAAATACTCAGAGAAGATTAAAGGAATTTGTGAATCCTTGAGACAATTCAAAATGAATTTCCTTTTTAAAACCTAGTGAATCAGAAGAGGCTCCCTCCATTAAAAATTTGGATTTAATTGTTGTACAGCACTGGACTAGTACCTCGAATGCCAAAATTATTAATAGTGATGTGGAATGAAATTATAATAGATATTGTATGTAAAATTCATGGAAAAGCTATCAGTTCCACTTGGTGCCCTGCCAGCTCCCCACCCCCCACTCCCCCATTGTGGCACTCTCTTTCCTTATATGCTATCTGCTTTACCCACTGGCCTTTGCTTTAGAGAACTTGTGACCTTATTGTATTGAGATCCTTTGCACAGGCCTGCTTTGCTTAATAGACTCTCCATCTAGGACGGCAAGGACCAGCAAGAGAAGCCAACACAGACTTTGGGCATGGTGAACAGTGCGTTCCATGTCTGCACTGTGCATGGGTTCTGCACAGGGAAGGAAATCTGCACCATCATGAGACCGCGGCCCCTCACAGCAGGACAATCACACGCAACAGAGGCAAACTTCACTAAGAGGGTTTTCAGGACAGAGACAGAGCCCCAGAGTCTTCATCCCAGGGGTTCCTGGTGGCCGTAAAGTGCCCATCTGTGGTGATTAGTCAGATGCTGAACTGTTTGAGGCACTCAGGACATCCCAGCCACGTGGAGGAGGAATGTGCAGTTTATTCTGGAGGCCACGGGAGTTGTCTTATTATGTGGGAAGAGTAGTCTAGAAAGAATTGATGGACAGATTTTGAGGAAATAAAGACCAGAGACTGAGGCTAGGGTCAGGAAACAGGTTTACTAAAGAAGTAGAAAAGTGCAAACTCTCGGGGTCATTTTGTATTTAAGGCATTAATATGTTTCAGAAAAATATGAGAAATCCAAGTTTTTAAGTAACTTCGATATCTCTTCGGCAGTATTAACTCTATGTAAGGTGAGGTCACCCTTGAGAATGGCAGCATAAGAATTTACATTTCCAGATTGAGATAATTTTTGTTTTCTTTACATTGGTCACAGGTTGACAAGTTTTATAAGAGCGAGAGCTGACTTAATTTTACTTCAGTAAATCTCAATGTATATACATGCTTCTATTGGAAATACTAGAATAAATTAAAGACATGATGCCTATAGTTAGGGAAAAAAAACCACATCTGTGGTACAAACTGTGATAGAGCCATACAATGGAGAATTATTCAGTGATAAAAAGAAATGCGCTATCAAGCTATGAAAAGGCATGGAGGAATCTCAAATGCATACTGCTAAGTGAAATAAATCTGGAAAAGTTACACACTTTATGATCACAATATATGATCTTCTGAAAAGGCAAAAAGTATGAGAAAGAACAAAAGCTGCTGCCACTGGATTCAACTCTGACCCCGAAGAACTGCAGGGAAGGGAAGTGGTTTGGCCTGTTCTCCACCCCACCCCCCATCCCCATCCCCCAAGTCTCTCAAATGCTACCACGTGACTGTGAGGGAGCCTGCAGGTCAGGCTTCTAACCTAGGGCAGGCAGGGGTCGGGAAACTCTTGAGACCGAAGAACCAATCCTGTCCCTCCTAACAGCTTTCAAAGCACTCAAGAGCCGTATGTATGTTTTCCAAACAAATGAATCGCGGTGATCTGAGAGAATAACTTTCGGATGCTTTCGATGTTACTTCAGAGCTGCGCGTTCACACTGAAAGAGGTGTGTGTGGTTCGTGAGCCACAGTTCGCCAACCCCTGCCCTGGCGGATTGGCCGGTCTTGCCATTCTTCTGGGTATAAAGTGAACCATTTCAGCAAGAGGAATGACCTTGAAGAAGATCCTGGAGCCGAGGACGTCCGAGAGCCGAAGTGGCAGAGGAGAAGCAATGAAGGAATTTACTAAGAAATCCCAGGGTCTCAGGCAGAAGAGGGGCTTGCAAAGTGAAAGGCTTTAGGGGCATCTATCAGCCTGACCCCGGCTTTAGAACACATGACTGAACAGGGCCAAGGTCCAGAGGCATCATGAACGAGAGTTGGCGGGTCAGAGCGTGAGCTCATTCTGGGCAGAACCGAGAGGAAGTGCTGCAGACTCAAAAGAACCGTCCCCTTAACATTTCTGATCCATAGTCATGTATTTTCAGTTGCGAGTTAGTACATATATCACATCATTCCATAGTGCAATCACATCCAGCCGAATTGTAGGAATACTACCACACTCCGTTTCCAAACATGTTTTGGACTCCTCAATTCTTATTTTCTTTTTTTTTTGTTGGGCATCACTGCCTTCTGGTGGTGGGAGTCGGAGGTCCAGCCTTTGCTCCTGTGAAGCTGCTGTTGGAATTGAACCTCCATCCCAGTGGGCCGCAGTCCGGCACACAACCACTATGCCACCAGGGCTCAGCCTCTAATTCTATTTTCTAATCTTCCCTAATTTTTCCCTAAGTTCCCTAAGTTTTCTAAACTTCCCTAATAAACCCCTCTCATGAGTCTTGTCTATGAGGGCTATGTGACCTTTGCAACAGATGATCAAGCTCACCGAAGAGGGGGACAATACTGGGGGGTGGGAGACGGCGGGGGGATGTCTGGCATCAGAATAGAGAAAAGGATGTTGGAAGGAGAAGCTCAGCCTCATCGAAACCACCACCCCCCCCGCCCCTTTGGAGTTGGCATCTCTTATCCCTGTGTGCCCAGAAGAGGTCAGACCTGGTCCCCAAATCATGTCTTCTGTGGCCTGCTAGGAGAGTCAGGGAATATTGAAGACTACCCATCTTTATGGGGGCAGACAGCCTCACCGCTCCCCCAAGGAGCAGCTGGTGACTGTGAACATCTAACCTCCGGGTTAGCATTCCAAGGCTTAACCCACAGTGCTCCCTCAGTGAGCACCAGGAAAGGGAAAGGGCAATGGAGCGGACAGGGAAGATACCGGAAATTGTGAGGACCATTCTGTGTGATCCTGTTCTGGTGGACGCGTGACAAAACCCAGGGACTTGTATAACACAGTGAGTCCTAATGTAAATGATGGACTTAATAATAATAAAAATAATGTGTCCACTTCGTCACCACACATTATTACAACAGGAGCGTGATATGCTGATGATAGGACAAACAGCCTCGAGGGGACGAACGGTGTAAAGGAACTCTCTACACAATTTCAAAGCCAATGGACAGCAGCATCTCAAAAGGTTGGGAGGGCAGTGGAGGGGCCGTGGGCTCAGGTTCGTGGCGGCAGAGCCTTTCTGGAAAGGAGGACAGGAGAATTGAACAATGTGACCCGCAAAATCAGTGTCTCCGAATTGGAGCAGTGGAAACCGTTAAATTCGTGTCTCTTTTGCATGGACATGTCCAACAACACCAAAAATCAAAGACATCATTTCAAAAGGTTTTTAAAATTTTTATTTTTAATTAAAAAGTCACATTCTTGTTCTAGAGGCCAGGGAAGCAAAGAGAAGACTCCATCAGATACAATGGGAAGTTAAAAAATTAGGCATTACATTTGAAAGGAAAGCACATCTTAACTGGTTAGATTGTGGTGGTACAAAATGATGGAAACAGAAGAGAATGAGGTGTAAGATGACCTTGAGTCTCTCCATAGTACCTTGAGTCTTGCCTTAGTCCCAAGGATAATTGGCAATGGAAGGCCAGTGTGGCAGTCACCGAATCTAGTGTCAATTTGAGGATTCAGAGTGTAGGGATGGAGTCTAGCCTGTCAATCTGGAAATAGCCAATGAGACCTCTGTGTGGGCATGGCCTTCTGAGAATTCTGGGAAATGTGGTAATTCCTTCTTGGAGGTGGAAACACTATTTCTGTTCATTTCTTGGAAGCACTTGACTGCCTGTGAGACATCCCTGAGGAGAAGCCACATGGACCTACCCGGATATGGCCAGAAATCTGGACCTGGATAAGCCACGTGGTGACCCCTGCCAGTGCTTAGATGCTTACTGGATCCCAAGACTTTCTACATGATGACTTGTGATCATTTTGCATTTGGCATCATTGCATGTGTTTTGTGAGTCTGGAGAGGATTTTATAGATTGCTGTCGGACACATGGGCTAATATCTGAATTAGGACCTTGGACTGAACTGTGTTGGGATGTTTTCTTACTATACAGTTGCTCTTGCATAAACCTCTTAGACACATAAGCGTGCTTGAGAGAATTGATTTCTCGTCTACCCAGACTAACACAGCCAGGGTGGGTTCAAGTTTGTGGGTCTTGACTTTCTTATCCGTCTAACAGAGTGAAGGGCTGTGGGCTGGAGCGTCATGGTATTCCAATCCCGTCCTACAGCTTGCTGTTTAGACCTTAATGGAAAGCTGCACACGAATCTCTGTAAAATTCCATCTCAGCAGCAATTTTCATATACATGAAGGGTTGTACATTGGTGGAGGGATTAGTCATGGTCCATGTGGCCCTGGGACTGGAACCAGGTTAGATGCAGGTAATAGAAAGATAGATAAAAGGCCAATATGGAAAAGCGATTTCCAGCATCTGGCAAAAGAAAAAGATGTACCCTCTGCGTTAGGTAAAGGTGGATTTTGTGACACTTGAGCTGTTGAGTCAAAGGTTGGAGGTGACAGGAAAGGGACAATGCAAGCATCAGGTGACATTTGCAGGCATGAATGCACTAAGTAGATGGCCTCCCAGTTGTGGACTCCTGAGGTTTCAATTAAGAGGGAGTGAGCTGACTTTGCATCGAATGTATGGTTTTTGTTATTGTTTTCTGAGCTCATTCTACTTTCAATAGAAAAGATGTTTATATTGCTGGTGTGGCAATAGTGTTTCCTTTCCGAAAGAAGTGATTTTTGCAAATTTATTGCACCCTTGATTGGCAAAGGCAGTTCTCCTTTTGAGCTCTGCTTTAAGCTTTCTGGGATCATTTTTAATGTTAAGAATTAATTCATCTTAAAGACGCTAAAGCATATAAAGCCTGATGTCTGTTGACATCAGATAGAAAAGTAAGAAAAGTAATGCTATACAAATTTTACTAAACAATAACAGCAAAATGCACAGCTGTTGTTTCTTGATAGAGCCTCTGTATAGGTCTACACATTTCTGAAGATGATGTGTCCATTTACACAATGTCAAGTACACAGCTTTGTCAGTCTTGAGAGACTCAAACTGTGAGTTTGAAAAGTTGATTTTGGGGAATAATACAAAGTCTTCAGTGCTAGGTAAGATCTCCCAACAAAATTCTTATAGCACAGCCTTTGCTACACGCGAGGAATGAGAAAGTCCATTATCACAATGAACATTTGCTCAGAACAATTTTCCTCGCCTTTCTCTTAAAATGCCATTTTCAATGTTCTTAAAACTTCTTTATGATAAACCCCATGATCACCCCGTGTCCTTTGAGAAAACCTGTCAAGATTGCCCTTTTTGAGTGCCAATAGCAGTCACCATAACCTTGGGAGCTCACCTATCTGCCAGGACATGAACTGGCTCATCAGATGCTGTGGGAAGCTATTCTCCTTATGGGCTTCTTTGCTTTCAAAGGCACCTAGCCAAGCCGAAGACAAGTGTACGACTGAGAGCGCTGGTCTGTAATCATCCACTGATCAGAGACACATGTAAACACATTTTGTTTGCAATCAGCCCAGGCATAAATGAACTGGAACTTTTGTAGCAGAACCCCCCCCCCTTTCAGCATTTTAATGGAAGCTTGTACAATTTGTTTTGTTTTGTTTTGGGGCATCACTGCTCTCCGGTGGTGGGAGTAGGAGGTCCAGCCCCACTGCTGGAATTGAACCTCCGTCCCAGTGGGCTTGTACAATTTTTATCACAATCCATGCATCCATCCATTGTGTCAAGCACATTTGTACATTTGTTGCCATCTTCATTCTCAAACCATTTGCTTTCTACTTGAGCCCTTTGTATCAGCACCTCATTTTTTCCCCTCTCTCCCCGCCCCTCCTTATGAACCCTTGATAATTTATAAATTATTATTTTGTCATGTCTTATACTGTCTGATGTTTCCCTTCACCCACTTTTCTGTTGTCCATCCCCGGGTGGGAGGCTATATATAGATCCTGTGATCTGTTTCCCCTTTCTGCCCCACTTTCCCTCCACCCTCCAGGTATCGCCACTTTCACCACTGGTCCTGAAGGGATCATGTGTCCTGGATTCCCCGTGTTTCCAGTACTTGTCTCTACCAGTGTATACCTTCTGGTGTAGTTGGATTTGTAAGGTAAAATTGGGATCATGATAGTGGGGGGGGGGGGGTTGGGCAAGAAGCATGAAAGAAATAGAGGAAAGTTGTTTATTTCATTGTTGCTACACTGCACCCTGACTGGCTCATCTCCTCCCCGCAACCCTTCACTAAGGGGATGTCCAGTTGCCTACAGATGGGGCTTGGGGACCCACTCTGCACTCCTCCTTCATGATGATATAACGTTTAGTAACAATATTCTTCAACTTACCTTCATCTACACCCCCAGAGCTCTAGAGCTTTAACTATCATTTTATTATGTAAAAGACTAAACTACAGGAAGAAATAAATAGACATTCTGAAGGTAGGTTGCTAACTGCAAAGTCGGTGGTTCAAACCTACCAGTCACTCCACGGGAGAGAGAGGAGCTGTCTCCTCCCAGAAAGATGTATGACATTTCCAAACCAAAGTCAATAGAGATGGAAGTGGATTCCAGGCAGTTGATGTTGCTGTTTGCTTTATCCACTCT
This sequence comes from Nesogale talazaci, assembly GCA_004026705.1. Taxonomy (NCBI): domain Eukaryota; kingdom Metazoa; phylum Chordata; class Mammalia; order Afrosoricida; family Tenrecidae; genus Nesogale; species Nesogale talazaci. The sequence continues at coordinate 27,331 of PVJH01018679.1, forward strand.
GTTTTGACACACTGCCCAGTCCTGCACCGTCTTCACAATTGTTTCTGTGTGGACCCCTGTGTCAATCCGTCTCCTGGAAAGTCTTCCTCTTTTTTCCTCTGGCAAGTACCGTGTCCTTCTCAAGGACTGGACCCCATCCTGAACACACATTCAGAGTGAGCTGAGATGAACTCACATCATCCTTCCTTCTAAGGAGTATTCTGACTAGTTCGAAGACAGATTTGCTTGGTTTACTGGTATGACATATTCCATAGTCTTTACCAACACCGTAATTCAAGCAATTGATTCTCCTTTTGTCTTCCTTATTCATGAATATGCACATCCATGTATTTTGCATGCAATATGAAACAATCGACAGTACCATGGCTTGGGTCAGAGACATCTTAGTCACCAAAGTAGCATTTTTTCTTTAAATTTTTAAAAAAATTTAGCACTTTAAAGACGTCTTTTGCAGCAGATTTACTCAGTTTCATATGCCCTTTCATTTGCTTTCATGGGCTTCATGGGTAATTAATATATTTAATGAGGAGAATTAAACTTAGACATCTTAAACTATAAAACTGACTCAAAACAGTATTTTTCCACAGGCTTATTCTCAGTTCCTTAAAAGCCGCTCCTGAGGTGATGGGTTTTTAAAATAATTGTTAAAATTGCTTCGTTGTATTTATTTGGAAGGCTTGATGAAGTATAACATTTATTGTTTTGTTTTCCTTAATGTACTTATTTGAATATTTTTAGAAACAATGACTTAGACGGCTGAACTCAATGAAATGTCATAGGTTCGCCCCAATAAGGCGTGTCTTTGGGGTCGTTGCCACTTCCTGGTTCCACCACGTGCCACAACTGATGTTGGAGTAGAAGCTACTTCCTTGGGCTTGATCGACATGGTCTTTCAGGAGACTCGCAAGCCTGCCTGCCCGCCAAGGATCCTCGCGGTGAGTTCTAACCTCCAATCTTTTGGTTAATTGGTCACTCATTGGTAGTTTGAGCTCCTCAAAATTTCTTTTATTAGGCAGAGTGTGATGCAATATTTTAATGAAATTCCAAATTTATCTAAGCTGCTCTCTCTGCAGGCAGGGATGAAGAATGCCAAAACCTACGGATCTGGCCTGAATCTAGTCATTCTGAGCTCCACCATCTTTACCTGGACAAAGGCGGAAGGTGATGTCCCATCATGGACGAGTGACTTCCACAAATGACGCTGGGGAGTTCCTTCACAGAAGGACTTCAGGGGTGTGGAAGTCTTCTTTCTCTTATATAGGAACTGAATGTGTTTGTTTTCTTACAACTATTTTGCCAGTGTTGCTCTAGGGATTTCTTCCCCCTTTTGGCCTCTGGACTCATGCAGCACTCTTCCCGACCCCGGACGCTTATTTGAATCCATGGGAACCTAAAATATAAATATAAGTACTGGGCCTTAGAACAGCGCTTCTCAAGTGTAAGCATCAGCATAGTTGAAGACCTTGTTCAGACACAGATGGTTGGACCCAGCACTCCCACCTGCCTGGCAACCCCAGAGTTATGATTTAGGAGGAGGCATTTCTAGCAGGTTCCTAGGTGACGGCTGAAACCGCTGGGTCAGGACCACCCTTTGAGAACCACAGACCTAGGACACGGGAATTAATCACTCTATGGTGGTTAGATTGTGATGCCAACTCTGTTGTACATAGGACATAGGTGGAAGTCAGGGTGGAGTCCAATCTGTCAATCGTGGGGGTGTGGCCTATGTAGAAGGGAGAATGTCTCTAACTCTTTTTCTCTTGTGCTTCCCCTTCCTCCTTGCTTACATTCTCGCCCTGTCTCCAGGGGTGGCACCGTGTGGGCGCTGACCCTGGGAGCTGTTGGCATCCGGACATGCTCCCACTGACCTTGGATCCATGGGAAGCTGCCCGCAAAGCCTTTGATGCTCCTGCTTCCCACCTCCCCGTGCCCTGTCCTTGGCCAGTAGCTACGAGTCTGCAGAGGACTCCACGGACGCCCTCCGATCCACAGACTTGGGTTGGACCTGGCTGGAACACCTTACTGATATACAATTCTTTCTTATGCCTATACGAGTGTCCCTGTTCTCTTGTTTCTGGACAATGTCACCTGGAGGTCATGGTCTTAGGACCTGGGAAGTTAGGTCTTCATGAGCTCCCCAGGTAATTACAATGTGCACTTAGTGTTGAAAATCGCCTTGAAAATCTAGTGCATTTCTTACTTAGAAACAACGCACCATTTTATTTTAAAATCAAGGTTAAATACCCGCCCCCTTTAAAAAAAAAAAACAAAAAAATCAAGGTTAAATGTGACATGAAAAATCTTAGGCCAAAAAGAAAGACAACACAAGAACTGAAGGTTAAGTGATCTACTTTTAAACACAGTTATCAACTTAACTATTACACCTACAATCGCTCCAGCTAGCTCTTAGCATATAGCCCTTGTAGGCCTTATGAACATTTTCTTAAAATAATTCTTAATGAATCCTAAAAAAAATAAACAACAAGCAAGTTCACTAAATTGCACTCCTAAATATTTTTGCAAGTTATTCTACTTGGATTTCAATGTGCAACGGCACAGGAGTGAGAGTGGAGTTTGAGACTGAACAGGGGCAGAGGCTGTGCAATAGCTTGGAACTACATTTCCCAGAAACCCTTGCCACGCTCAGTTTACGTTTTTCTCCACCACCAGTGAAATCTTCTCAACAATCTCAGTTTGCAAGCTTTTCAAAAACCTGCTTCACAGCGGGCAGGGAGAGAAGCGCAAGAACCAGCCATGCTAGCTGGTGAGACTTTGTTCTCTCTCATAGGTCTCTCAATAAAATTATGCGAAAAAACCATTTGGTGCATCACAAAGTAAATTTGTATTTTAGAACGCAAGAACCTGAAACATTCCTAAGATACCTATAGGAAGCCAACTGAGTGTTGAACAAATGTGGGGAAGTTTTTTCTTTTTAAATGTACTACTGACTACATCATGGAAGCAATATAGACTTAGACTCAGGTCAAGTTTATCGCTAAGATCTATAAAATTATCATTTAGAATCAAACATGTTATGCTGTATCACCTTGGATTAATCTAAGAGTCCTTTAAAATGTTTGCAGACAAGTGGAATTAAAAAATCGTGATTTTTTTTTTATACAAACTCTTTGCAGCCCCCTCATACATGGGAATAAACAAAAAGATTTGGGGGAGAATGATTTATTGATAAATCATTAAAACAGAATATTGTATGGGCAACTTTTAAAGCTCACCAGTGTTTCATTACACGTGGGAACCACAGGTAATACATAGCTTAATCTGTATATAACAAAGGTTTCTGGGAAGAATTATCCTAAGAAGGTTTTCTTCACTAGAAGTCTGGAAAGCACTAGGTAACACATTTCTTATCAGGAATCAGCAGAACTCCAGGGCGACAAATGAAAGCGTTCGTAAAATGGGCATGTACCCAGAATAGAATGCTTTAAGATAGATATGATCAGAAGAAGGGAAAAGGAGACTTTAAAAATATTAAGTGACATTTTAACTAGAATGCATTTTCATTTTCATTTTGTTTTAGTAGAAAACATCAAGAAAAATTCATAGTGAGTTTATATGTCCATTATGAAGATTTTGAATAATGAAGGCAACATATGCACAAATATGCTTGGCACAATAGATGTATGGGTTTTTATAAGAGCTGTAAGAGTGCCTAATAAAATGATCAAAATTAAAAAGTTACAGGCATAAAAAGTTCTCATCTCAAACATTACACATGATAGTGGAAGGCCCAAATCCATTTACAGGGTCCCTACTTGGATGGAGTCTCCATTAATCACCACTACCCGTCATCTAAGACTGTGGACAGCCTTAATATCAGACAAAGTGCATTTTAGCAACTGCAGTTAAGCTGTAAGGTAACACCTTCTTATTAGATCTCCCTTTTGACCCATTTTGAATTTATTCTGTCTTTTAAAAAATAGGTCTATTGAGATATAATTAAAGTATTTTCTGCTTTTTTTGTCTATTGAGGTTTTGTTAGATACCTAGAGGCAGAAACCAGCCATGTCAAAACCTTCCTCCCCCTTTACAGGAAGTTGGGAGTGCTCAGGCATTAAGGGGATGCACACTTTTAGGCCTTTGAGACCAAGAAGCCAAGACATTTGAGAGGACTCCAGTCTATGCCAGGTGAGCTTAATTCAGCTAATGGGGAAAACCAGTACCTTCGACTACCTCTCCAGTACAGGGCCTGAAAAATTCAGAACCTGGACCCCACTGCCTTTTTTCCCAGCTCCTCCGACCTGGCCTCAGGTCTTCACGTGGGGTGTGCAATGCCCTGAGGGTGCCTGTGTAAAACCTGAAACTTCTATTCTTCATACAAACGCTCTTGGATCACAAACCAGGCTTCTGCGTGAATTCTTTCTCCTGGGAAGCCACAGACTGAAGTATTTCCACCCGAGGAATCTAACAGTTTTTCTGTTTTATTTCATTTTAACAGCTTTTTGAGTACTTCATCCATGCCATACAATTCGATGATTCAATCATACCAAGAAGAGTTGTGCAATTATCAGCAGTCAATCTAGAACACTTTCTTTTTTTGGGGGGGGGGGCATCACTGCCCTCTAGTGGTCGTGGGAGCTACCCAGTGCTGCTCCTGAGAGCCACTGCTGGATTTGAACTGCCAAGTCCGCACGCCACAGTCCTGCCCTCAACCACTTACGCCACCGGGACTCAGCCCCTAGAACACTTTCTTCTTCCTTGTACTCACTGATATTCATGTAATTTCCCCCTGAATTTGTGGCACAATTATATGCAACACAAAATGGAACTCTTCACAAATTTGCGTGTCATCTTTCGCAGGGATCATGCGAAATCTGTATGTTCCCAAGTTGCCATGTATGTTGCCAAAGCCAGCATAGTTTTTCTGTGTGATTTGGTCATTGTTATTGAGTAAAGTGACCAAACGTCCACTTTTCAACAATTTGTCTGCATCCCACAGCATTTTAAGATTTAAAAATATATATTACATTACTATTTTTGCGTTCTATGAAAAAATTTTGTTGCTCCATATAGACTAAATTTTCAATCAAGAACATCCCCCCGCCTCCCAGGTCAATGATGTCCTGCTTAAAATCTGGCCATTTATTATTGGGTCCTTCTTTGTCTTTGTTTTGTATGCTTTTGTGAATCGGAAAGTGAGGAAGGGTGGATCTACAAAGACAACACAGGATTAATAATTGCCTGAGGCCATAGAAGGGGAGAAGGTAGGGGGAGGGGTGAGTCAACAGCAATGGGTAGGCGTAATCAATGTTGGTTCCAACCATCTTAATATTACTGAACTGCTGAATTGCATGATGTGTTCATTATTTATCAATAAAACTATTAAAAACAAGAGAGTTGCAGTCTCTGAAACACACAGGGCAGTTCGACTCTGTTCCATAGGGTCTCCCTGAATTGGATTCTACTCCATGGCAGTGTTTGGCTTTGGGGATCGTTCCAGTGCCCCCTAGGGGTGAAATCTCCCACTTTGGGAAACACTGAACCAGATAGATGATGCCGGGCTTCAACTTCCAGCTGTTTGAAAGGGACGCATTTAACAGGTCCTGGATAGAGTAGGAGAAAGATGTGGAGCAAAAATAAAAATCATTAGCTGAGCCCTGGTGGCGCAGTGGTTGTGTGCGGGACTGCGGCCCACAAGGTTAATAGTTCAAATCCAGCAGCAGCACTCTAGGAGCAAGGCTGGGCTTCCTACTTCCACCAGGACAGTGATGTGAAAAAAAATCATTTAAAAAAAATACCAGGCTTATCAGTCAGACCATAGCCCCTAGTCAATGGTGGGACTCAGCTGGTTTGCACCAATTTTTTAGCTGGACTCAGAACCGGCTGTTAAAATGGCTCTTGTAATGAGGATTCTTTTTTAGGTGGGTGGCTGGGCAGCTGTCCAGTGTGGAAATCACAAATTTATCTTCCTTCCTCTTTTTTAAGACATATATCTGAGCAACAAGGTATTCTAAACACCCGAAGAAATGTTCATTCTGTCCAAAGGTATGAAAATTTAGACAAAACAATGCTTATATTGTTATTCATTTCGATAAAGAGTGAAACTCCTGAGACTTCTGATGAAATACATTTTTTATTCTCTTGTTTGTACTTCAGTAAACCAACATGTGATAGAAAGAGAAAAAGTGCCAAACAACCAGAGGGTGACATTTCAATTTTGCATTACACTCCAAATTCCCATGAGTTATTATGCAATTCCTGAAAGTATTCATAGAGCTAAAAAATTTGTCAGAACAATTGCTATATGCTCAGCGGAAGTGGAAAAGGGTTTTTCAAAGATGAACATCATATATCCAGAGGAGAGAGGTTACCTGTTTCTAATATCTCACATACAACAATCGGCCTACCTCTAAAGGAATGGGTCTCTTCTCCCATGCCCAGCAGATGGCTCCAGAGAGATCCCAAAGCTGATGCCACTCGGAGAAGAGCGAAGGACATTGGAAGTGAGGCTGCCAAAATAGAAGCAAGAGGGCCATGTCTTAAAGGACACCTTTATTCTTTTTGTCAGAGATTATTTTATATTTTTCATAAATATTTTAAAACTTTCTTATCACATAATCTAGTTTTGTATATCTTTTATGATTCTTAGGTACAAACTGTATGAAATAATTAACTATTTCAGTATATACACCATGTTTCCCTGAAAATAAGACCTACCCATAAAATAAACCCTAGCAGGATTTCTAAGCATTTGTGCAATATAAGCCACACATCAGAAATAAGACCTAGTGATGGATGTATCTGCACAACTTGTGCATTTCAACGTGGTGCAGTGATGAAGACAGACAGCCCTTCTCATCTGCCCCCTCGTGACCTATCTACAGACTCTTGAGATTGCAGTAAACAAGCCATTTAAAGACCATTTGTGCATGGAAACTAACCACTACATTGAAAATAGAATGACAAGAAATCAGCGTGGAAATTTTGCGAAACCTGACCTGCAAGACTTCATGGGGGGCAATCACTGACAGTGTTGTTACCAATGCACTCTGAGCAGGTTACATGGATAAGAGCTGCTCATTGAATGAGAACTCTATTGCCCAACATGAGAGATTGGGGCCAAGGATTCTAAAGGAAATATAGTTGCAAGAAATTAAGGATGGGATATGGGGTCTGGAGAGTTATGATGGTGTTCCAGAAGGAGATGACAATTATATTTGAATAAATGTAGATGGCTGTTCTGTTCTTAAAAAAAATAGTACATCCTCTGAAAATAAGTCCTATGGTGTCTTCTTGAGGAAAAATAAATATAAGATCCTGTCTTATTTTTGGGAAAACACTGTATATGTATTTTCAATTAAAAGATCATCTTACTCAGGGGGGGGGGGGCTCTTGAAACTCTTATAACAATCCATACATCAATTGTATCAAGCATATTTGTACAAATTTTCCCATCATTCTTTTCTAGACATTTACTTTCTATTGAACCCTTGGTATGTGCTCCTCTTTTTTCCTGCTCCCACTCTCATGCCTCCTTGATAAATTATTATTATTTCCATATCTTACACTGTGTTAGTCTGGGTAAACTAGAGAATCAAATTCATATACACACATATGGGTATAAGAGAAAGGTTTATATACAAAAGGAATAAACATTAAGAAAGCATCCCAACCCAGTCCAGTCATTGACTCTCTCCAGACTGACAGGCTAGACTCCACCCCTACACTCTTCGTCAAATTGGCACCAGAGTACATGACTGCCACATACACCGACTGCTGTCTCCCTTCCCTCATGGTTTCTGTTGTACGTTCCTCTAAAGGAGGTGTGTGTATGTGGGGGTGGGGGGTGGGTTGGGTTAGGTGAACTTTCCCTTCCAGAGTATATATATATGTATATATATATATACTTAATACAGTCATTATGTAAATCAACCAGTTGATAAATTGCCCTTAGCCATCAATCAAACCATAGACAAGTCTCTAAAGGGGAACAACCGGTGAGGGGAGCTTCCCTTAGACCAATCAACCAGTGGAGACCCGAAAAGGAGTCCCTTTACCCAGCGATCAAGTTCAGACAGTTGGGAACGAAGAAGGCATAGAAATCGGGAACCCAGTATGTAGGGTAACTGATGGGACATCGAGGGCAACACACTGAGGGAGATGAAACAAAACGACTTGCTCTACAAACCATCCCCCAATTTACAACAAAAAGATTGAAAACCAAGACTGGAAAAGAGACGGGGAGGAGAGGATGCCGGATGGGACGGGGAGCAGGGTAGGGGCGAGGTCCCCTGTCCTGAGTTCGAGCTGGATGGCTCTAGACGCTGCTGCGGAGCACAGGCCCAATCTCAAGATGATCACTCCTTCCTGGAAAGATCCCCTTCTGAAATCCCCACAGCTGGGCCACACAAAGCAAGAGCTGGAACAAAGCTAACAGCCCCAGTGAAGAAAAGAACCGCTAAGAGGGCGCCAGTGAGCTGGCCAGCCTGGAGTCGGAGCTGCCGCCTCCAGTGGCCCGTGCACATCTCTGACAGCACGCCTCACCTGGGCAGCCCTACCACAAAGCTCAGGCTTTTCCCCTGCCCTTGCCTTTACTTGCACAGCCAGAGCGTGGGGACCGGTTTCTATAGGGAGGCAAGCTTTAATGCCTCATATGAAAATACTAGGTTATCATCGGAGAGTATTTTAATAGGCCTGAATTATTTTAACTTAGCGCAGACTTTTGCACCACAACTTGGACGTGCTGGCTTCATCTCTATTCCTTCCCATTGCTAGAGGGAAAAGAGCTAGCAGTCACGTGAGAGACAACATGCAATGCTGAAGACACATTTTAAATCCCCTTTGTAAACAAACTAGCAATTCTCTTCTTCTGACATCTGAAAGAATGAGTCGGAGGCCTGAGTCCTTATCGGCCTCATTTCTATGCACTAAAGAAGCTTACCAACGCTGATCCTTTTCACAGTCGCAGACGGTGTAGCATCCTCGAGGGGAAAAAGAGGGCTGCTGCTTCTTGTATGTAAGATTCACGCCTTCCACCTCTGGAGTCACGCTGGCCTCTTGTTCCAGATGCTGAGTCAGCAAGTCCAGTGCACTGTCCTCTTCCCCTCAGTTCACTTAGGGGCCGTGTTAGACAGCGTTCCCTAGAGGAAGAAAACCAGGACTCTAATAATTCTCTCTATATTTCTATAGGTAGAAAGATATATAACATAAGAAATAAACAGTTAACTAATCTATAAAGCAGTACAAGTGGCTCGATGCAACTCACTTGTGTGAGACAGCTAGGACAATGGCAGTCCTTCAAGTCTTGAGGTCTGCCGAGTAGTCCTCTGTAGAGCAATTCAGGCTATCCGGTCACAAGCAGCAAAGAGCAAAGTCAGCTGAATGTCAGGGTCCAAGAGCTGTACATTCCATGAGCGTGGCGAGGCAGCCCTGAAGGAACTTCAACGCACAGTGAGACAGTCCACAGATTAGGTGCTCCATGGGTAGTATAGCTTGAAGATTGAGGCACAGGATGAACAAGGCAGCCAGCTGGTCCCAAAACCCAAGAGCAGGAGAGAAAGAGAGGGGACAGAACTCACTGAGCCATTCATATCTCCCCCCCTTCAACCCATCTCACATGTGTTCATTGATCATGCTGTCGCAGCAAATCTACCTGTCTTCCTTAGCCACATTGGCACAGCAAACCTACCTATCACAGGGGCAGAGACCAGGGAAATGGGCACTGAACCCAGGCACTGGGCTACACCCTTCACTGACAGTTTAAAGAGAACAAAAAGCATCACGTAGTTTTATTTGGGTGAGGTGAGAGTGTTTCTCGAACAGACAGGCTTGCTTGTAGTGGGTGTTCCTCTGAACATTCTCCTTAGTGATGTTTCAGAGAATAAGCCCTGGTTCCCAAACAAGGCTGAATACAGTAGCACTGCTGAAAGGCAAGTGTGAGAAGCAGCAGGTGTTAATTAAGGGGCAGTGAAGTATCATCGTGACAGAGGCCAGGTGGAGACATGAATGCTGACTCAGGGCCTACCCAGACTGTATGTAGACTCAGGGCTGGGGAAGGGAACCGCTGGTCTTTTGAGACTCTGGGAGTTGAGCTGCAGTCGAGGCAGACAGACCCTCTGGGATCGCAAATGCAGCACTCGGACATCCTGACGGCTAAGCTGAGCCCACCAGAGGGAACCACAAAAGAACCCTTCAAAAGTTTGACCATGCAGTCATGTTGCAACTGCTTTAATGTGCTCTTGGTCTCTGGCATCGAAGACAAATGGATGGACAGATGGAGAGATGGACGGACGCCTGGACTGCAGAAATCAGAGCTTCTCTGCAAAGGAAGGCAAAGCACCTGGGGCAGCAGGCAGGGACCCGAGTGAGTTGCTGCCGCAGGAACTGTGTGTGTCTCGCGGCTTCGAGGAGGTGTGGGATGCTTGATCTGTTGGCTTCTCTGGATCATGCATGGACCCAGGCCGGGACTGGTCCTGTGTCTCAGATCAGATCATCAGTGCATGGGGACACACTACTCAGTTGGTTGGGCCGGACATGGGCAGGGAAGTGAGCATACAATGTTCAGCCAGCGGGTCTTCCATTTGTTGCCGTGGAGTTTACCATCAGCCCAGGAATGTGATGCCTGCAGGCTTAAGACTCAGCTTGTCCTGCTGCTGTTTGATACTGTCAAGTCAGCTCTGAGTCACAGGGACCCCAAACACAACAAAGCAAAACGCTGCACAGCCCTGCACCCAACCCAAAACTGTTCCTATGCACGAGTCCATTGATGCAGCTCCTATGTCAATCCGTCTCCCGGAGGGCGTCCCTCTCTGTCACTGCCACTCCACCTTCCAGAGCACCTTCCTTCCGGTGTCCTTCTCCAGGGACTGGTCTCTCTTGATAAGATGTCTGTGGTGGTCACCTAATTTGGTGTCAGTTTGAGGATTAAGAGTGTAGGGATGGAGTCTAGTCCGTAATTTGGAGATAGCCAATGAGACCTCTGTGTGGGCATGGCCTTCTCCTGAAAATTCTGTCCATATTTCCCTGTTTGAGGTGAGAGACTCATGACTCAGTTCCTTGGAGACACTTTACTGACAAGACACAAGGCTGACTCCCGGAAAGACATCTCAGAGGAGAAGCTACATGAGCTTACCCTAATGGAACCAGACCTCTGAAGCCAGAAGAGTCACATAGAGACTCCTGCCAGGGGTAGGATGCTTACAAACTCACTGGATCCAAAGACTTTCTACCTACTAGCCTATAATTGTCCTGGTGTCATTGCATGTGCCTCATGAATCTGAAGAAGACCTTATAGACTGGTATCGGACAAATGGGCTAATATCAGACTTGTGCGCTTGAACTGGACTGAGTTGGGATGCTTTCTCAATGTTCCATTCCTCTTGTATATAAACCTCTCCTTCATATAGATAGGCATGCTTATGAATTTGCTTATCTAGTCTACCCAGATTAACACAATGTCCTAAGTTTGTCAAACTAAGTCTTGCCATTCTTGCCTCTAAAGAGCACTCTGGGCTTTCTTCTTGTGACACAGATCAGTTTGGATGGCACTGAATCAATGGCTATGGGTTTGGGTTTCATTACCATCAAGAAATTCTTAATTATTATTTTATCAAACAAGGGACCTGGCATTTTAACTTTTCACGTTCTGTCATCAGTCCTGAGCAATGGTATGTGAGCTGATGGAGGAGAGTGGGGAGAAGTTTTTCCTCAGGACATCATGGAGGAAGGACCTGGAGCAGAAGGCCATCTCAATCCACAATGGCATCCCCATCTCCTGCCCTGCACACTGTCTCCCCGGAGCACACTGCCACTTCCTGAAGTCACAATATGCATCGTTTATGACTTAGTGAGTCCTATCTTAGTCTTCTGGGGCTGGCTTAACAAAACACCACAAGGTAAGTGGCTCTAAAGAGTGGTGTGTTAGTCCGGATAGACTAGAGAAATAAATTCATACACACTTATGTGTATAAGAAAGAGCTTTTTATACAAGAGTAATTGAATATTGAGAAAACATCTCAGTCCAGTCCTGATCAAGTCCACAAGGCTCATATTTGCCCATATGCCCAATATGAAGCTATACATTCCTTTTTAGACTCACACAACATCAACCTGTTGATTCCTTCTGAAGCTCAGAGGGGAGCACTCTGCACCCCTCTCCTCATTTGTGGTAGCCGCCAGCTGTCTCTGGCATGTCTTTGTTGTAGATCAGTGGTTCTCAACCTTTGGGGCCCGACCCTTTGAGGGTCGAACAACCCTTGCACAGGGTTATCCAATTGATAACAGTAGAAAAATGATAGTTATGAAGTGACAACAAAAATAATTTTATGGTTGGGGGGGGATCACCACAACTTGAGGAACTGTATGAAAGCGTCTTGGCATTGCTATAGATGAATCTACACTGTTTCCATGCCTGTCCTCTCGTGTGAGGTTAGTCAGGTAGGATTAGGACCTCCCCTCACCCCCCAATTGCTTTGGTATGACCTTTGTACCTTAACTGCTAACATTTGCTCAAAAAGGAAACTCCAGATACTTTCCCAAACAGGATCACAGGCACCAAGGTTAGGACTATCAATATATCTTTTCTTACAGGACACAATCTAACCCATATGAATTACTCATTGCCCTTTTCCCCATAAGTAGAAAATTCTGCCCATCTCATTCACTATGATATCCCCAGTTCTTACAATAGTGTGTGGCACACGCAGACCTCAGGAAATATGTGCCGAAAGCATGGTTGTGCTGCAGTACTTCCAGAAGGACACTGTCAAGATCAAGGACAGGTTTCCTGGTTCCAGGCACCTGGAGGCATTTCTGGCATCAACAAGAATCTGAGCAGCACTTGAGTTGAACATAGACAGTTAGGGTTTTGTTCAGGCAGGAAAGGCCTTTGTCTCTGGGATGGAGGAAGCCCATGCTCAGGGGTATATTTGAGATAAGGGCAAGGTCGGGCAGCTTAAGTGCATCCTGCTTCAGGCTGTCTGCGAACTTGGAGCCAGAACACAGTATGCCTGCAGGAGAGCCTCTAGGGGAACACAAGGCAAGCAAAGGCCGCTTCAGATTGGGCACCCCAAACCCTCAAACTTTTTGACTGCCTAAGGGTAACAGGTTGGTAAATGACATGATGATTTATATTGTTGTGAATTTTAAAGAAAAAGCTGAAACAAGAGAGGAGTTATGCTGACTTGCTCTTGCCCGAGGAGAATTCTGGCACCAGGTTTCAGAAGCGCACACAGCTGCCCATGAGGGCCTTGCTATCAGTCCTTACTAATGAGGTGCCCTCAATGAAACAAAACTCACCGCCACCGAGTCTCTGTCAACTCCCAGTGACCCTATAAGACAAGGTACAGATGTCCCTGCGTGTTTCCAAGACTCCAACTCTTTTCAGGGAAAACCCCATCTTTCTCCTTTGGTTCAGCTGATGGTTTCAACCTGCTGACCTTGAAGTTAAAAGCCCGATGCTTAACCACTCTGCCACCAGGGCTCCAGTTACGTCTTAGGGATTGTAATAAAACTAACTTTTGCCAAATGTAAGCTTTTGCCTACAAATGCTAGAAGGGGTCCTTTGAAACGAGTGCAAGATGTTTCAACGTGAAACCAGCTTGTTCCCGTCTCCATTGTGAGAATCCCCACATTCTTTCTTCGTGGCTGGATTCCCCAGACACCATCGCCCCCTCCTCCTTTTCCTAACTTACATTATTTATCAACCGAGTTGCTGTTGCTCAATAACCAAAGGGCTTGTGTCCCTGTGAGCAAACCATGATACATTTGGGAGCACTGAGCATAGAACAATGGCATCGATTTGGAATTGACCTGGGTGGCAGGCTTGGGATACGAGGTAGATCCAGAAAGGTCTTCAACTCTTGCAAGCCTGCTTCTGTGTCAGTATGGTCACTCCTGCTGGGCTCATGGAAGAGTACCCCATCTCAGACCTCCCCAGCTGCACTGATCCAAGCATGATTAGGGAAGGGTCAAGAGACTTGGCTTTCTCGTTTAGGCAAGACTTGATGGGGAGAAAATTATTTCCCACGTGTGTTATCCCTACTCATAACTTAGTGGTTATCTCCACAAGCTCTACAGCCAGCTTTATCAGGTTCTCATCCTAGCTCTTGTTCTCATCCTAGCTCTCATCCTAGCTGGTTAAACTTTAGCAAATCACTTTCCTTTGTCCTGCAGTACCTCATCTGAAAAAAATCATTCCTACCATATTGGTGAACGTTAAATGAGTTGATGCATAGAAAATACCTGCCATAGGGCTTGGTATGTCATGCAAGCCTAATGCATGTTGACTATTCTTGTTGTTGTCATAAGGCTTTTCATCACATTTGTCCCAGGAGTACATAGAGCACTGTCCCTGGATTCGGATGGGAAAATCAATTCCTACCCTTCTGTGTTATCTCCTTCCTGCTGGGGTTTACTTCCTGAGGTTACCATGGGGGTCCTTTTGTGGCATTTTTTAAGTTATCAATCTGATATTCAATTCCAATCAGTAAAGGTTCCCCAAAGATGTACGATGAACATCTCCAGCATAGAGAATGAAATGAATACTGACTCTGTCCTCTGTAGGCCAGGCTCAATGATGACTGTCAAGGCTGCCTTTTCTGCTTTAAGGTCCAGGCTGTCCAACCTAATGATTAAACACACTGTGTGTCAAGCAAAGAGACAGAGACTGTTAATATGATGTGCAATGGATATGATGTTCACTTAGGGTCCCCTGGAGTCACATGGAGTTTAAGATTCACCAAAAAGAATGGGAACCAAGTCAAACCCATTATCAGAATGGTACATCTCTTTCCCAGGCACCTTGTAACCAGGCATAACTCCAAGTCATGTAATCTGCAAAACAGAGATAATTACACCTGCCTGCTCCGTGTCGCACAGAGACAGTGTGAGGATTAATTAAATAATGACTGCCAAGAACACCAAACTCCTTTGAGATAAACGCTCTCCAAATGCAATCTTAGATTATTATTCAGAACTTCATTCTGTAAATATCAGGACAGACCCTCAGCTTACGAGATACAGCTCCTGCAGACATCTGCACTGCTGGAATTCCCCCAGAGGATGGAAAGCCTGTCTGGAAAATTCCTGGCCACAAAACTCACACATTACTAGAAACTTTGCTTTATATAGTCACACACAACCTGACAGATACGTTCTTAACTGTTATCAAAGTCTCACACCAGGAGCTTGTGTTTGGAGCAGTATCTTTGCTCCCTTCCAAAAGAAAATATCTTTCATGGTTAGGTCCTCATTCAGCTGGTCTCACTTCATGTAACTTAACTCAACCCAGTTTTGTCTGGGAGGCAGGACTTTCAGTGCCTACCCCAGAACAGCCCTGGGATAACCAAGGTCACCCCAGTGGTGGTTTATCCAATAAACAAGGTAATCAGGGGCTTATTTGTGCTTGCTAACTGTGGCAGTCACTGATCTGTGTCAATTTCAGCACTGGGTGTGTAGGAGTGGAGTCTAGCCTGTCAATCTGGAGCTAGCCGACGAAGCCTCTGTGTGGGCATGATTTTCTCCTGAGAATTCTGGGAAGTCTCGTGGTATTTCCCAATAGGAGGAGAGAAACTTGACTCAGTCTCTTGGAGACGCTCTACCAACAAGACAATACAGTAGCATGATATAGACTCTGAGTCCTGGAGACTGGAGGAGCCGGAGGAGAAGCCACATGGGCTTACCCCGATGGAACCAAACCTCTGGAGCCAGAGAAGCCACGTGGAGACTCCTGCCAGAGCTGAGATGCTTCTCTTGCCAATGGATACTGCTGATGGACCCTGAGCCCTGGAAACAAAGACCCATGGGGAGACCCCTGCCAGCGCCGGGATACTTCTATTGCCTCTGGATACACAAGACTCTGCATTCACTGGTCTGTGATTGTCCTGGTGTCATTGCACGGGCTTCGTGAGTCAGAAGGAGACTTTATAGATTGGTATTGGACATATGGGTTAATATCAGACTTACGAACTTGGACTGGACTGGGTTAGGATGCTTTCTCAATGTTCCATTCCTCTTTATGCAAACCTTTCTCTTATATCCACATGTACACTTATAAATTTGTTTCTTTCGTCTACCCAGACTAACACAGTAACTAATCTGTAGCGAAGTGGTCCCCCCCCCCCTTTTTTTTTTTTACCAGAACAAAGATTTGGGTTCTGGGTGTGGCCATCAACGTTTCCTCCCAAACTTCATAGTATCTTCTATAGAATCAGAGTCTCTTTTCAAATTTATAATCACAAAAGAGTCACAAACTTTGCTCATTAGGTAATCCCCCCATGGGTCACCCAAACATGTTACTTAATAGAATTCATACTACATTGCTCTGTGACCTTGGATATTCTTCCTATAAAATAGTGGAGCTGGACTGATAACAAGATCGTATGTTTTGCAAGGTACATTATTCAATGCTTTGTGCTTAATATTTACCGTGACTCTTGAAGGAAGACATTGTCATTGTGTCCATTTGACAAATGAGGCACATAGAGAAAATGCTATACTCTTTCCACAGCTGGTAAATGGCAGGAATGGGGATCAAACCCAGGCAACCTGGTGCAGGTCATGCTCTTACTACTGCCCAACACTGCTTCTCTGAGAGGCTTGAAAGACTTCAGATTCGAAGTGTTTCACACAGTTCTGCTTTTTTATTCCCACCTCTTATACAACCCAGTAAGGAAAGGTCACAAATACAGGTGCATGCCTTCTTTCTGATACCAATATAGAAATGTGAGCCATTTTGTAGGGACTCCCTATGTCTAATTTAGCGCAGAATCTGTTACTTCCCCTTTGAGGTCTCTATTCTCTGGTGGCGCTATTGGGTGTGAGAGGGGGGATTAAGTAAACTTGACACTCTTGGTTTAGTGATGGAGCCCAAACGATGAGTTGGATCATAGCCTTTTTCTATAAGAGATCAACTAAGCAGAGTTGAGCCCCTTGCTTTCTGCTGGACCTGGATCTGATATCTGGTTCCTTGAGGTCCTGACCCCATGAGCCATCAGTGGAATAGCAAGGGTAGACTCATGTGTCTGACTTTGAGTCTTTACATCCCCCAGTCTGTGCCTCCTGCTGTCTGCTTCCTTATCCTGCTTCCTGATCATCAGGGGAAGCCCGACTTGAACTGGACTGGATTTATCTATGTCCACAACCATGTGAGCCATTTCTTAATCTACAGTTCTTTCTCTATACAGCACAGATAAGCGTCACTGGTTTTGCTTCTCACGAGAACCCAATTTAGCACAACTATGTTTTTGACTGCGTCCCGCAAGGTTCAAACCCTTCAGCCACTCATCAGGAAAAAGACG
>PVJH01018680.1:0-44634 GCA_004026705.1 Nesogale talazaci
AGTTGAAATAATCAACCATTTCACATCAAAAGGGCAACACTTATCCAAGGAAAAAGTTCAAAACGTTATGAAAGAAGAAGCTATGGAAATGGGAAAGACAGGGAAAAAGTGAAATGATAAATAGGCCATAGAGATAATTGCAATAGGTGAGCTGAATCAAAATGTGTATGATTGAATGCAAAATAATGATCTTCTCTGTAAACCTTCACTTAATTTGCAATTATAAGTTTGGGGATAAAAGAGTATATGTGGGGGCTGAGCCCTGGTGGCATAGTGGTTGTGCATGGGACTGCAGCCCACTGGGATGGGGGTTCAATTCCTGCTCACAGGAGCAAAGGCTGGGCCTCCTATTCCCACCACCAGGGTAGTGATGCCTAAAAAAAAAAAAAAAGTGTATATGTGGAAGGACCATCTGAATGGACTACACACACACACACACACATACATACACATATATACACACATATATTAAAAATATTTTAAATGATCCTGTTTCAGAATAAGATCCAGAATTTGAACGCAAATGAGCCTTGCTGCAAACTTGGTGTTCTTTCCATCACACTACCCATTGCACCATTGGGTGATAGGTTTTTGTTTTTCCAGTTAGCTTTTTATTATAATTTGGAAACAATGTCCCATTTTTGCTGGTTTTATTCGGTATAATGAGAGTAGTGAGGGCACTCGGTGACATGTGGCAGAAGGACACTGAGACTCAGAAGTCCTATGGATGGCAGCTACTTAGGGTGTGAACTTTAACTTATACTCTCACTTTGTCTTGGCCCATAATTCATGTCTTCTCCACTGTGAGAAGTAGAGCAGCCATATAAATGTTGAGGGTTTGGTTTCTGACATGAAAAAATAAGGGTCAAATCCTCCCTTCGTTTCTTTGTTGTTTTGGAGGGGGCGCCATCGAGATGATTCAACTTGCCATGACTCCCTGTGACATAGTCGAAGTGCTGAGCGTTTACCTGGCTGTAATCTTTATGAGATTAGCTTGTTAGGCCTTGGCCTTGAGCTGCAGCTGGCTGACTTTGAGCCATCAACCTTTTGAATAGCAAATGAGTTCTCAATCATTGTTCCGTCAACATTTATTCTTTGATTCTTACTAGTAATTTTTTATAATTCTTTTGCTTAATTTTATTGGGGGCTCTTACATCTCTTAGCACAATCCCTATACTCATCCAGTGTGTCAAGGACATTTGCAAAGAAACCATCATCATCATTTTCAAAGCATTTTCTTCCCATTTGAGCATTGATATCAGCTCCCCATTTCTTCCCTCTCACCTCTCCCATTTGCCCTCCCTCATGAACCCTTGATAAGTTATAGATTATTCTTTTCATATCTTACATCATTCTCCATTTCATCTCACCAACTTTTTCATTATTTTTCCTCCTGGGAGGGGGTTATAGTTTGATCCTTGTGATCAATTCCCCCTTTCGCCTCCACCCTCCCCTAATCCTTCTGGTATCTCTTACTCTTTGTTGGCCTTGAGGGGGTTATCTATCCTGGATTCCTCGTGTTGTGGGCTCTTCTCTGTAGCAGTGAGCATGTTCTGATCTAATCCAATTTGTAAGGTAGAATTGAGGTCATGATAGTGGGGGGAAGGAAGCACCAGAGAAATAGAGAAAAGTTGTATGTTTCATCAGTGCTATACTGCAGTCTGACTGGCTCATCTCTTCCCTGTGACCCCTCTATGAGGGGATATCTAATTGTCTACAGATGGACATTAGGTCTCCACCCCATCCCCCACCCACCCCCATTCACATTGGGTATGATTTTGTTCTGGGTCTCAGATACCTGATCCCATCAAAAGCTCACGATTATACAGGCTGGTATAATTCTTCCATGTGGGCCTTGTTGCTTCTCAGCTAGATGGGCGCTTGTTTATTTTTTTAAGCCTTTAAGATCCCATATGCTATATCTTTTGATAGTCAGGCACCGTCAGCTTTCTTCACCACATTTACTTATGCACCCATTTTGTCTTCAGCAATCGTGCTGGGAAGGTGAGCATTGCAGAATACCGAATTGTTAAAACAAAGTGTCCTATGTCAAGGGAGTACTTGAGTGGAGGTTCCATGTCCATCTGCAACCTTAATTCTTATAGATATGAGTACATAGTTCTGTTTCCCTCTCACTGTATATATGTGTGTATATGTATGTTGTATTTACCTATGTGCATGCCTATATTTGGGCCTCTATAAATGTCCTTTGCCTCCTTGCTCTTTCCTCTTTTTCCTTTTACTTTCCTCTTGTCTCACCAGCATGTTAGACCTTATTCAGGTTTAGTAATTCCTTGCTGATACATTGTCCTTGTAGCAAGCCCCACTAAACCAACCTAGGGTCAAGGAAACAACAGATGAACTGAAATCAATGGAAAGAAGAGCATAGGATACCTAGTGGGGCTTACTAGGAATTTTATCATTTCCTCACTGAAGACACTATAGTACAGATTCTGTGAAATAACCTCTAGCATACCAAGTGCTCCCAACTGTCCTGGTCATTGTGACAGGCAGGATAACATCCACCAGCTAAAGATATCCACTAAAACCTGTGACAATGTTACATTACATGGCAAATAACTTTTCCAATGTCATTAAATTAAGGATTGTGAGACACAGAGATTATCTGGGGCCCAATATATTCATAAAGATCATGTGACAGTCATGTACTGCTGTCAATTTCATTATTGGGAGTCTAGGGTTGGAGTCTAGCCTGTCATTCTGGAGATAGCCAATGAGGCCTCTGTGTGGGCATGGCATTCTCCTGGGAATTCTGGGAGGTCTCGTGATATTTCCTTCATGGAGATGTGAGATTATCCCCCCCAATTGTTGGGAGTCACTCAACTGACAAGACAAGATGGCAGCGTCTGAGGAACCAGAAGAGCCAGAGGAGAAGTCACACAGCCTTACCCTGATGGAACCAGACCTCTGAAGTTGGAAAAGCCACAGAGAGACCCCTGCCAGCGCTGAGATGTTTCTACCACCAATGGATACTGCTTATGGACCCTGAGCCCTGGAAGTGAGGAGCCATGAGGGGACCACTGGCAGAGCGGGGACTCTGCACCCACTGTCCTGTGACTTAGTGAATTGGAAGGAGACTTTACAGACTGCTATAGGACATATGGGCTAAAATTGGACTTATGACTTTGAACTGGACTGAGTTGGGATGCTTTCTCAATGTTCCATTCCTCTTGTATATAAACCTTTCCCTTGTATCCATATGTGTGTCTTTGAATTTGTTTCTCTAGTCTACCCGGACTACCACAGGTCATTACAAATGGAAGAGGGAGGAAGAAGAAGAGAGTCATAGAGAAACATGTGGCAATGAAAAAACTCCCAAGAAAGAGAGGGAGGGGTACACAGTTTCTGGCTATGAGAGTTAAGGTTTTGTGTCAACTTGGATTCTCAATGGTTTGGCAGTTAGGATATAGTAATGCACCATGGTGATATCTCCTAAAAAAAAAAGTGGAATATTTGTAATATAAGTGGATGCTTTGAAAAGGTTGCTCTCTTTTGGGGGAAGTCTGGATCCTGCAACTGGCTCATCAACCTCCAGTTAGTTGGACTTGAGGCAACCACCTGCCATATTACCTGTTGATTCTAGGATTCATCATCAGTCTGCCATCTGACCTGCCAACTTAAGATTCATCTGTCTCAGCAGCTTGCTATCTTCTGCTGATCTTGAGTTCCTCAGACCCAGAAGCCTCTGTTAGGCTAACATCTGACCCATGAACTTGGAATTTGCTGGCTTTAACTATGGTATGAACCATTTTCATGATATAAACCTATTTCTGCAAACAAGGGGGTGCCCCAAAAATCAGAAATTTTTTTCAAAGGTATGTGTTTAAAGTTTTTGCTTTGTTTTGTTTTTACAAAACAACCTTATCGCCTTCAAAGTATTCTCCATTAGATGTAATATATTTGTCAAATCTGCAACTCTATTCTTAGAAACAGTTTTCTAACTCATCTGTTTGGATGGTTGATAGCACCTCCCTCATTTTATTCTTCACCTCAAATTGCTGTCCTTTTATAGCCCTCTTCCACGCAAACAAAAAGAAGTTACACAGAGCAAGGTCAAGTGAGTCAGATGCATGAGGCCAGAGTGACATGCTGGGGAATTTTTGCCAAAAAATTGGTACACAGAAATGACCCCGTGGGCAGGTACATTGTCTTGGTAGCAAAACCAGTCCCTCATCTGCCACAAATCAGGTCTTTTTTGTTGCACAGTGTTACATAATCTTTTCAGACCTTCTAAATAGAAAGTTTGATTAACAGTCTGACCTGGTGGAACAAACTTCAAAGGAACTATCCCAATCACAAAAAAACAAATGAGCATCATCTTAATCTTTGATGTCACATGATAAACTTTTGGGGGTGAGATGATGATGATGTCATCCAAACTGGTTTAATTGATGCCTGCTTTTGGGGTCACAAAAAATGGAGAGCTAATACCAAAGACTCAAGTAGAAAGTAAATGTTTTGAGAAAGATGATGACAGCAAATGTACAAATGTGCTTGGCATACAAGGGATGGATGGATGGATGGATGTATGGATGGATGGATGGATGGATTGTGATAAGAGCTGATTGATTCCCAAAAAAAATGATTAATAAAAAAAGAATAGCACCATGTCTCACCACCAGTAATGACCTTGGGGGGGGGGGTGTTTGGATTGCTTTGGAGCAATTATTTCAAAGCACAGCATCTTTCCACTCAGAGCTCTTTTTCCTGGTCAATTAGAACCTGAGCACCCTTTATCATTCCCAAATTTTCTATTAAAGTTCATTGGTAGCCCAAGACAATGCAAATAACTTCCCATTTCTTCAGCAGTCTATTGTCCATCTTCAAGCCAAAGTATACATATTTTGTTGACATTTTCACCTGTCCGGGAAGTTGACAGATGTCCAGAATGAGGCTTGTCATCAATTGACATTTCACCTTTTTTGAAATGAGGAAATCACTCACACACTTGAGGATGCCCCATAGTGCCATCCTTGGAAGCTGTGTTCAACCATAGCAATAGTTACTACAGCATTTTTCCCAAGCAGGAAACAAAATTCCATGGCCACACACTGTTCTCTTAAATCAGCTATCACACACACAAAAAAAAAAGGTTCAGGAGAAACTGATTTCATAAAAAATATCACGGTGACCAGAGAGAACTTTCCCAGGAGATACCACTGGGTGCACAAAGTCAGAGTGAGTTTTGGGCGACTCTCATAGTGGGAAAAATGCTTACTACAAAAGCCCCACCCAGTGGAGTTTTTTTCAGGGTTTTGGGGGGTTTCATATATATATATATATATATATATATATATATATATATATATATATATATATATATATATATATATGCATATCTAAACTTCACTGTTTTTACTTCTCTAGAGGATCCAGTCTATGACAATGACTTTGAAGATGGAGGAAGGAATTATGAGCCAAGGAATAGACAGCCTCTAATAACTGGAAAAGCCAAGGAACTGAACTCTTCCCTACAGACTCCACAGAAAAAAGTTATGCTTCTCGTACCCTTACAAAATGGCAAGGTGATAAATTTGTATTGCTTACATTGGCCAGCAATAAGAGAGCAGCAATACGAATCTAATGCTGTCTT
This sequence comes from Nesogale talazaci, assembly GCA_004026705.1. Classification (NCBI taxonomy): domain Eukaryota; kingdom Metazoa; phylum Chordata; class Mammalia; order Afrosoricida; family Tenrecidae; genus Nesogale; species Nesogale talazaci. The sequence goes on from PVJH01018680.1 coordinate 5,615, forward strand.
TGTGAAAGAAATGTTAGCTGTTCTCTCTGCTTTCCTCTTCATTCTTAAGAAATCTGTTTGGGTGGACCATAAGCTTTAAAAGAGCAGGGACTGTGGGGGGGCTGTTTCTCTATCTCCCAAAGCATTTCACCTAGAAGAGTTTGAGACAAGCAGTGAGCAGCCTTTTGGGGGAGTTAGAAAAATGGGTCAAGATAAGTCAACAGTCCCAGTGACAATTTCTGTTAAATTCTAGAAGCATCATTTGGTTCTGGCTATACAGCTCTCCAGGGGAATTCTGCCAAGGCTTCAAGCCCCTAGGCAATCCTCCTAGAAGAGCTTGTCCCCTCAGGACCATCTCCACAACTGCCATACAGATACATGAGACTTGAGTTCCAGCTTACACACTTCAGAGTTATTTAATGACCCTGATAATGAGGCAAGGTAAGTAATTTCAAGAATCAGTCAACTTTTATTGTCTCATGTGAGCAAACTACTTAAAAATTTTAACCAACAGTTACTGTCTTTAAAATATTGAAAGCAAAATGAATGGAAGGGAATATGGATAAAATGAAAAAGTAAATGTTTGTAAAACCAAAAGTGAGCATGTGCAGGAAGACCAGGGTCATGATGTCCCACTGAGACGACCTCCTATAGGCTTTCAATACCCCTGTCTCCATACCCGCTGCCACTTAAACCTCTAACCCACTGAATCTCTAACCCAGATAATAAGTCACGTCATCTCCCCATCCAGATTACTACAGCAGTCTCCCAATTAGTCTCCCCACATCTAGACTGGCCTCTCTCCAACCCACTCTTCATACAATAATCAAAGTGGTCTTCCTAAAATATAGATCATATACAGCTCTTCTCCTGCTTTGGGCCCTTTGGGACTGACTTTGCTTTGGTGAAATTTCAAACTCCTGAACAGGGTTGCAACACCCTGACTGGCCTAGTGCATGTTGCCATCACGATCATCTCTTTGGTGTCCCCTTTTTTCCTCATTTGACAAGCCCTTTAGTGCAAGTGTTTTGCTGAGCAGGTTAATGCTTCCCAACCCCAAGGTACAGGACACAGTTACAAAGACAGTGATAAGGACTGAACCTTACCTGTCATGGAGTGAATTCAAGATCGCTGCCTTTTTGTCAATTCCGTTCTACAGGATAGAACTGTGCCTGTGGGTTTATGAGACTGCAACTCTTTACAAGCCTAGAAAACCTCATCCTCCCCCCTTGAAGAAGCTGGTACTTTCAAACTCTCCATCTTGCAGTTAGCAGCCCAGCACATAACTGTTATGCCACCAGGACTCATAATGACTGTAAAATCTGCATTACTCTCAACCACTACCCTTGTGATTCGCAACCCAATGCCTGTCCCAGAACAATACTTGGGCTTCTTTAGAATAAAAAGGGCCTTTTAGAGTTGTTCGGTGCACAAACTAGACAACAATGAACAATGGCTCTCCATTGCCAATCATCTAACCTTCCATTTTACAAATCCAACCTGCTCACTTACCTCTGCATCTTGGCTCCAATTACATGGTCTGAACTAGCCTTTAATCTCTTTGGGAAGTCCTCCTTGACACCAAGTCTGGAGAACAGAACTTATCCAAATAGTACTGAAACCAAAATCGAGTCGAAAGCTTGCACCCTTGTCAGAAATAGGCATTCAGACCCCACCTTTCTGTCGACCATATCCTGGGTGACTTACCTCGGAATGTGAAAGTACACGCCAAGCTGAATCCAAATAAAAATTATGCTCTCCACTTCAGAAACCAGAAGGAAGAAGAGACCATAAAGAAACAAGGCCGATCAAAGGATATGAACAAAAGACAACTAAGAGACTAGGAAATGTGCAAAGTTGAAGGACCCTTAGGATTCAAACTCCCTGCCATTGAGTCAATGGTGAATCACAGCCGCCCTGTAGACCAAGGTCAAACTGCCCCTGTGAGTTTTATAAAAGCTCCATCTTTCTCCCGCCGAACAACTGGTGGTTTCAAACTGCTAACCTCGAGGATTACAGCCCAATGCAGAACACTGCAGTACCAGAGCAGCTCATGAGTCTAGGTCTCATCTTACTCGTTACACCCAACACAGTACCAGAGCACAGGACCAGATAGATCATTTGTTCTGCTTAGTAAATGGCAAATGAGAGACTATATAGGCCTCTGAGTCACTAAGTGAGAAGCCAAGGGGGATGAAGTTTGAATTAGGCCTTGAATGTCAGGCTCTGTTTGGGTTAACTGAGGAGTGGACTGAAATCATGGAAGGGGGTGAGCAAGGAAACTATCAACCCAATTAGGAAGACTGCATCTATCATCGAAACTGCCAGCCTTCAGGCCACAGTTCTGTTGAGTTCAGCCCACACAGCGGGTGTCTTTTATTTTTAATTAGATGCCACATTTAAGAATCAGAAGAGTTCGCATAAAACCTCAGACAAGCTGTCAACATAAGCACACATGCCCACATGGCAAGAGCAAGCTGGGGAAGAGTACAAGTCTCTCTTTTTATGAGACATCACTACTCCCAGGCCCTCCACACCCACTTCCACCACCTGCCTGGCCCAGAGGCCTTCTCATGTGCAGCCTCTGGAGCTCTGAGGCCTGAGAGCTGCAGCAGGGTCAAGGATGGCCAGGTTACAAAGGTAAGGAAACTTAGCAGGGGTTGTTTCCGTAATCCCTTGAGTAGTCAGGAGTCGCTGATATTGTCTCCCTTGTCCCATAACCATTAAGAAAATAGAGATGGAACTAAACCAAACCAACAATGGAGGGGGAGAATTGAGACAGAGATCACCACTCTGTAAATGGATCAAGTGGCCTTCAATACCTTTAGGGAAAAGCAGAACCTAGTTCACTCTGCGGAAGCTGAGCTGGCCCAGCTCCCCTCCTCCTGCTGCAGGCTCCACAGAGAGGTGCAAAAGAGGCGTGGGGAAGCTAGCAGTGCTGTCCACTAAGCATTTCTAATCCTTGCTTTGGGGGACCTGAAGAATTGTACCTCCTCTAGTGGAAGTACAGTTCAGCTGCTATGGGAAAGATGAACAATTGAAATCTAGCCAATGGTTCTATGGTAAAAAGACCTGGCAATATGCCCCCATAAAGACTTAACAGTCTCAAAAGTCTAAGAGACAATCCTCCGTTGTCATGTCATTATCAGTTGAAAATCAACTTGATGGTTTATGCTAACAACAGGTAACTTGCCTGGGTCAATGAAATATGAGCCCCAAAGGGACTCAGAAGGAACTAAAAAGCATTAAAGAGTAAGTCCCCACAGTCCCTTCTTGGGCATCGGTGATCTTAGGCATGAGATCTTGAGCATGTAAAGAGACGGGCCCTCCCGTGTCATTCTGGGCCCTCGTGTGATGGCAATCACAAAATCCACCTGGACATGCAGCTTGAGTTAGAAATAGACTTTTGGTTTGTTAAGCTACTGAAATGTGGGGGTTGTTTGAAATCATGGTGTATTTTTTATTTAAGCGCGTGGTAGATTTAGCTTTGGTATTCTCTTTCAAAGACTGCTCTTTAACCAGAGTTAAAGCTCTCGCTTTTGCACTGCATTAGTTATTGTTGTTGTTTGTTGTTGTTGTCAGGAGCTATCCTGTTGACTCTGCCTCTCAGAACTGTATGCATAACAGAGCCCGACGGTGTTGAGTCAGAGGCCTCCTCCCACTGCAGGCACATTGTGACTCGTCATGGTAGACTCCATGCCACACAGCTCCTCTAGGGCCTGACTCTTTGTGCTGACTCTGCTTTACCAAGCCTCCGGTCCTTCTCCAGGGATCGAGCTCACCTAACAACCTGTCAAAAGTAAGAAAAGCAAGGTCTGGCCGTCACTGCTTCTCGGGAACGTTCCAGTTCTCCCAAGACAGAATTGTTCATTCTTATGGCAACCGATGATAGAGTCAATATTCTTTGCCAACACCACAATCCACATGGATCGACTCGTTGGTCACCCTCTTTATTACGTACACTAGGGTTTTTAGAAATAGCTTACTAATGGCTTTGGGTTAATTTGCTTTCTGACAGCATTTTTGTTCATATTTGACATCACTTCAACAAAAACTAGGAAAGGCAAGGTGTGTCTGTGAAATTAAGCCTTAAGCATGCATCTCCTCTAATTCATACACCATGCATCTACCAACCGTCATGACATGACTACCAAGAACGCTGATCTTGGAGTCACTATTACCCCCACAAAACATTGAGACGATGGCATCCTGAGAAGCCATGAAGGAGCAGAACTGGGACTCACTGCCATCCAGACAGTGCCCACGGTTTCAAACTTTCCCTGCGAGTTTCTGAGACTGTAGAGAGAGTAGAGAACCCAGTCATTCTCTGCAGGCAGATGGCTTCGACCTGCCAACCTTGGGGTTAACAACTCACAGTTGCTACACTACCAGGGCTCCTCAGACTGGGACTACAACCCACATTTAAGACTCCCTCCCTGCCCCACACCCCATCTCCCCCCACCAACTCACATCACAAATAATGAATTCTGGGACAAGGGGGTTGTGGGGGACAGTGGGAGAACTACATTTCCATCTCATTTCTAAACACCAGCACCCTATAGTTAAGATAATAAAACTAACATAAGAACGAAAAGTGCTTTAAACTAAATTACAGCAATATATCGCAAAGCTTAGCACGACATTACAAATAGCTCATTGAAGCCAGGCAGTTTGTTTACAGGGTAGGAGAGCAGATATGTCTGCATACTATAGCAGTGCAGCTGGTAATAGCAGCCATGGAAATAAAAGATGGTTGGTGGTAAGGGTGGGTTCGCTGGGAGGAGCTAGCCTAGTCCCCCTTCTGTATAAGGAGTGGGTCCTAATGAAATTGTATCTGGGTCCTATCTTCTGCATCCTGAGAAAATTCCCCACGGGTCTCCCATTTGGATCTTGGGTATATGTAAGAAGATCAAAGTAGTGGCTTTTTAAAATTAATTACATGAATCTGTAGCTCAACAGCATGAAGTGGGTGTTGTACCCCATGCCTTGTTACATCAGTACATCACACACATCAAAAGCCCGGGGCTCTCGTGAGAGACGGTGCCAGGGTCTGCATCAACCTCTGAGCTGCCGCGACCGACGTCGAAAGAGTGCACGAGATCAGTCCCCAGAGTTGTTGTGACAGCTTAATTGTATTATAGTGTTCGGATAATGCCCATTTATTTGGCCTTTTCCTCCTAGCAAAAGCTGGACCCCCAAGCACGGCTATTACCGGGAGAATTAAGATTCACACCTTTGATGGCGCTTCCCGCTCTCGCTAATTCAGCCCTCCTCAAAAGTCCTGGTAATCGGCTCCTCCCAGAGCAGGCCTTGCGCTTGCCTTCGGCGTGCTGAGAAGAGACAGCAGCTAACTAATTGCAATTAAAATCTGCCACGTGAGTGGAAGAGAATAACATAAATTAATCAGTACATTAGCAGAATTACATTTAAATGTTCAAACGCGCCTTCCACATAGTGGGACATTTTAAATTATAAAGCAAAGTACTTCATTATGGATGCTGATATTTTAATGAGCAAATGTGATGTTTGTTAAATAGGAGTGCAATATAGAGACTTCCTTAAAATTAGCATCAATGATGCATTTTAATTCAAAACAACAAGTTGTGTTCTATGTAATTCCTGCATATCAATGTGGACATTTTTTTCCTCTTTTTTGCCTGGAGCTATGGAAACAGTTGAACATCTCATTCTCTGAAGAATTAATAATTTCAGCTGCACTAACTAGCACTTTATGTAAATTGTCAGATAAATCACAGCAATAAATACAGGTTTTAGAAGAGCAGAACAGTATGCTTATCCTTAATTTATTCAATCATCAATTCATGTATACTGAAGCTTGGGAATATGAAAGATTAAAAGTACCCAGCTAAAAGACACAAAGCCAAGGGAGAAATGGGTTTCACAGCCCCACAGAGAGATTCCAGAATAAAGGTCTCCATCCGATGGAACAAAGATCTTCCTCTCGAAATAACTCTAGGGTGCTTGCAGAATTTGTTTAAATGGATTAAAAATGCTTTAACTGAGTTCCCAAGTCAAAGTTTCATGGTCAACATACAAAGACCTCCTTTTCAAATGGACCGTTAAGGGCTGAGTCAAATTGTAGTCTTAGTTTGTAAATTGCACTGTGTAAGTTGAGGGTGTTGGAAGCACAGATGCTGAGATACAAATGATAGAGCCTGGCTTACATTTGATAGGTGATTCCTGTCACTTATCTCTCTCTCCCAAAACGAACAAACAAACAAAAACACTGCCATCAATTAGATGCCAGTTCAGAGCAACCCCATAGGACAGGGTAGAACTGCTCTCTGAGTTTCTGAGCCGGCAGCTCTATATGCGAGTAGGCAGCCCGCTCTTTCTCCATCTGAGAGACTGGGAGTTTCAAACTGCCAGTCTTTTGGATCTCAGCCCACCTGGTCTTAGGGGATTCCAAAGAAGTAACCTTGCGTCAAAGGCTCAAAAAGGCTCAAATCCACCAGCCATTGCACAGGAGAAAAACGAGGCTTTTTCAGTTCCTGTAAAGATGGATAGACTTAGAAATCCTACACAAGTTCACTAAGAATCAACTCAGTGCAAGTGAGTTTCATTTGAGATTTTTTAAACACTGACCAAATTAAAATGAAAAGAGCATCCTGTTCCACGACACCATTTTTTTTCAACTCCCCTCCAAGCCCCACCCCAGATGTGTACTAAAATGCCCTTGTTAGGTATGCTGTGGCTCTTAGGTAGCAAACCACACAAAATCACATCTGCTGGTGGGTTTGAAACTACCAGTCTCTGAGATGGAAAGAGATTTCTCTTTATACCTTGAGCAAAACCGAACTCACTGCCATCAAGTTGATCCTGACTGATAGGATTAGGAAAAACAGCTCCTGTCTGTTCCTGAGACTTTACTTCTTTAAAGGAATAGAAAGCCTCATCTTTTCACTAAGGGAACCCAGTGGCATAGGGGGTTAGGCATTTAGCTGCTAATGGCAGCACTTCAAAACCACCACATCTGAAAAAGATAGATGAAACTTTCTATTCCTGTAAATATTTTACGGTCTCGGAAACCCACGGAGGTTGTTCTACACTGTGGGATCACGATGAGTAGGAATCATCTAGTGCTTCTGCTCCCCCTGTCTCTGTCCCCACCTCCCTCCCAGACCCACCTCTTTCTGAAGTCCTTTTCCAGAGGGTAATCATCCCTCAGACAGACTCTCCTCACTGAGTGCCTCCATTAGCAAGATTGTCTTTGTGGTACTATGACTCTGTTTTAGTTGATGTGACTTCACCTTTTTCAAGAGAGGTGGAGTATGACTTAGCAATATGACCTTTTCAAATGTCTTCCTGTGCTTATACAACAGCAGCCGATCGACCTGCCTCTGCTCTGCACAGGACCAAGTCTAGAGGAAGCTAAAAGAAAGTCCTGGTGACCTACTTCCAAAATCCAGCTGGTGGAAATGTCACGGATCACAGGTCTCCAATCTATCACCAGGCTTGAGGATGGTACAGGGACAGCCAGAATTTTATTGAATCAAAGTGGGGTCACCGTGAGTGGTCAATCACAGCCAACAGTAACAACATGGAAGAGATACCTCATTATCAAACTCAAAACCGAAGTCACTGCCAAGGAGTCGATGCCAATTCAAAACCATTCTATAACTGGGAGTTTCAAACTGTAAGCCTGACAGTTAGCAAAGTCCCTTCCCATTCTCCACCTCATCATGTTCTAAGTGAATTAAGGATACCAAGTCCCAGGATGATCTAAGGCTGGTGGAAAGCAGTAGAGATAACCACAGGAGTGCGGGAAGTGGACTGCCAACTGTGAGATTGGCAATGAAAAGCCCCAGAGGCATTCTGGGAGAAAAGAGGGTCTCTCCTCTGTCAGGAGTTTAGTACCTGAAACCCACAGGCGCACTTTTATTCAATCCTAAATGGTTGCTGTGAGTCAGAGTCAACTCAATGACACTGAATTTGTGTTGTTTTGTTTTGGATTATTATGAATCCAAATCAATCAACTGCAGTGGATTTTGGATCTTTTTTGTCTTGTTTTATTTTTTGTCAAGTGGAAATCTTAACGGTTTATTGGTCTATGAACATAGCTGCCAACTAGCCACACCTAAATTGGTCTCCACTCAGAATTGGGGCTAACCTGAACAAAGAATTAGAAATGAGTGAATGAATCTATCCCCTCCACAACTCCCTTCAGGGTCATAGTAAATCAGGTCTGGTTGGAAAGCAAGGGCTTTGTATGTTAATATGGCAAAGTTCAGAAGCATGCCTGCCTGCCTTCATGAACATATTTATATTTTTTAAATATAGTTACATTCTTACATTTTCATATCTGTAAGGCAATATATATACATATGTATCAAGAAATAAAATAACTTTACTCATCACATAATTTTATTCAGTTTGCTAATCAGTTGAAATACTTTATCTCTCCCTGAAATGCCTAAACAGAAAAGAAAACAAAAGCAAAGAAGGCTTCTCACATAGTAACCTGAACACAGTTGCCCGTGTGTACTGGTTTGGCCTTGATAATGCTGTATCATTTCCCCATGAGACTGTATTTATTATGAGCTCAATTTCTCACCAAGCAAGATATAATATTGAGCAAAGTCAAAAATAAGTCACAGAAAAAATCAAAAAGAGATAAGTCCTGGTGCCGTTTATCTTCTCTCATCTCTCCAGTGGAAATAATCCAAAACAAGACTTTGTGTGTTAAAGTAAGCAAGCAACAAAGGAAGGAATAGCACGCGATTTCATTTTCAGGGCTCATGGGAATACCCTACGAGACAAGACTATACGTTTCAGACCAGAATGATAAATTGACTACCTTGAGAGAAAAGTAGGCAAATAACGAATGAGACATATATGAATAACGAAGCTTTTGGTAAGTAGTGCTGAGAAAATAGAGCTTTTGGAAACTATTTTATTTTGACTTCTTAATAATTAAAGCTACCTCTACTGTACACATTTTTGTGAATAGAGTATAATTAATTTTCTCCTCTTCTCTCTCCAGTGGCACCCTAGGAGTAAGTATTGAATGCAGAGAACAGGAGAAGCTCTTGGATCCAGCCCAAGATTGAGGAGAAAGACTTTTTCCAAGTTTCTCTTGAAGAGTCCTGGTGGTAGAGTGGGTGGGCTGCTGTGTTACTGGGGAACATTAGAGAAACAAATCCACAGAAACTCATATGTTTAAGAGTGAGTTTTATATAAAGGACAAGTGCACGTCAAGAAAACATCCCAACCCAGTGCTTCCCAAGTCCACAAGTCCAACATTAGTCCATATGTTCAACACCAGTCCACAAAATCCTCCGCCATCTCACAAAACACATGCAGTGATGCTGACTGCAGGAGGAAAACCAAATCAGTGAAAATGTAAGCATCTCAGCACTGGTAGGGGTCTCCACAAGACTGGCCCAACACCGAGGGCTGCATCTGGGTAAGTCCATGTGGCTTCTCTTAAGGGATGTCTGGCAGGAAGTGAGCCATGCCAGCTGAAGCAGGGAACTGGCTAAGAGAGTTGCACCCTGGGCCAACCATCACAAAGCAATCCACATGTGGGTTAATTGCCCAGCTTGGCACAATAAACATTAACTATCTCAGCTGCTAATCAAGAGGTCAGCTGTTTGAAACCTCCAGCTTCCTTAGAGAAAGCGGAGGCTCTCTGCTACTTTCAAGAGTGACAGTCTCAGAAACACACAGGGGCAGTTCTTTCTATCCCATAGGATCACTGTGATCTCAATTGAAGTGATGGTAATGAGAGTGATGTGTTCGACCTGCCCAGGCAGTAATATTGTTTAAATGAGGTTCTAAAGATGCCACTTGTGGTAATGTCTTCGGCGTTACAAGGCTAACCGCCAGGTTGGCAGTTCAAACCTACCAGCTACTGAATGGAACAAAGAGGAAGCTGTGTTCTTCATAACACTTTAGTCTTGGAAGCCCTATAGAGTGTTCCTGTGAGTCAGGGTTGACTTGGTGGTAGCAGATTTAGGGTTTTCTTTTGTTTTGTTTGAAATAAGCTACAGAGTAGGTGAATGAGGGGCCCTGATGCTAGCTGAGTCCTTGTTCATCTTAGAGTCGCATGGCCTCATCCTTACACTCTCACCAAGACAGCTTTGATTCAATTGGTTTTGCCACTTGCACATGAGAATCCTAACAAAGAATGGGAGGTCGTTGCTGTAATACCTACCATCTCTCCAGCACTTACTTCATGCCAGGCAGACGTGGAGCCAAGTTCATACTTAGTCACCCAACTAGTGGTGGTATTGCCAGCCTCATTGTAAAGTCCAGGTATCTGGGGTTCCGAGAAGTTGAGCAAGTTGCACAAAGTCACATAACTATGATATAAGGGAGTAAGGAAACGCGTTAGTTTGTTTGATGCTGATATGATAAAAATATCACAAATGGATAACTTTAAAACCATAAACTAATCTCCTCACGATTTAACCCATCCACTGCCAGTGAGCTGAGACCAACGCATAGCAGCTGTAGGGCAGAGCAAACATGCTTCTTGGGGTTTCCAAGGCTATAAATCTTACAGGAGCGGATACCTTGTGGTAGGGACAGAATCTCATGTCAACTTGAGATATATAAAAGGGTAGGAATAGATCCTGGCTATCAGGTCCCAACCTGATGGTGACTCCTTGTGTGTGTGTGGTCTTCTCATAAGGAGAACCCTGGGAAACTTCCCCTCTCTGCCTTCACCTTCCTGCTGGTAGGCCACCCTGAAATCTGATGCTTCCACCACCCTGGACCCCACAAGACTGCATTTACCAACCTGTGCTATTCTTGCATTCTGAACCATTGCATGTGTCTGTGGGAATCTGAAGAGGGACTTATGGACTATCATAGAATTTTTGAACTTGAATTGCACCAGGTTGAGCTGTTTCCTCAATATATAATTAGTTATTGATATAAAACTCTCTTATACATATATGTGTCACTGGATTTGCTTCTCTAGCCAATGCAGCCACAAACACATCTTTCCATCAAGGAGTGAGATAGGAGGGGTGGTCTCAAACCTTGAAGTTAGCAATCTGGTGCTTAACCCACAGAATCATCAGGGCTTCTTAAGAAGCTAAAAGTTCAAATTTAGGGTGTCAGCTCTAAGAGGAGACTTCCTCTTTCCATCTGTTCTCTGGAAAGTTCTTGGTTCTTTTCACTTTCTGTCCCTCTATTCATTAGGGATCATTTCATGATATGGCCTCTACTCCCCCTGTTTGAGATATCTTGCAGAGCACCAGTGGTGTTGTGAGTTATCCATTTGGCTGCTAATGAGAGCAGCAGTTTGAACTCACCAGATGGTCTTTGGGAGAATGTTGAGGCTGTCACCTATAAAGCATCACAGCCTCAGAAACCCTAAGGGGAAAGCTAGGTCGATTGTGCTGTATGGGGACAATCTGAGTTAAATCAACTTGATGACAGTGGATTTGGGGTTTCAATCTGCTCTTTTAAATCTCAAAAGTCATACCTTTACTGCCTTCATTCTCACCATACATGCATATGACCACACTAATCTAATGAAGAAAACCTCTATCCCCAAAAGAGTTTATACACACCCACATAGAAACCCTCTCTGACTGGAGTTAATTCTGAATCTCAGTGATACTAAGTAGGGTCTCTGAGGCTGAAAATTTTGTAGAGAGTAGCTAGCCTCATCTTTTTTCCTGGGAGCAACTGGTGAGTCTGAACCATCAACACTTTGGTTAGCAGTTCAATGCTCACCCAACAGCCTCACCAGGGTTCCTCTGTCCACAGATACAGGGTTAGTATTCCACTACATATTTTGGTTTCAATGAACAGAGCCAACTGTTCACGGTACTACATGAAAAGCACTCTTGTTTTGGTTTTCAGATTTCACTTTTTGACTATTTTTAAAGAAGATAAAATATTCCTTTTTACCTATAATAATTCTGTAAAAGGACACAAACCCAATATCATCTGACCCATGATGACCCTCCATCCTTGCATTTCTGCCTCCCAGAACACCAGGCTCAGGACATGCAACTCATAACCTGTCAAAAATACACTCCCTTCATGGGCCTTTCTGATCTTCTTTGTCTTGGCTTCTATATATGACTAGTGAACCACACACCCCACACACACATACAGTCACACAGTGCTGGTCAGGTTGGCATTGGGATCTTGGATTGGGATTTACTTTGTCTCTTGCTTATTTTCCCACATCTCTGGATTAATCGCAATGGGTTAGCTATAAGGGGACACTTCTTTTTCCCCGCTTATTTCAAATTTTCACTGGGAATATTTCAGTGTCATGTCCTCGTATTGTCTATAATGAAACTTGCTCACATAAAGTTGATACCACTTATAATGACCCTACAGGACAGGGTAGAACTGCTTCTGTGGATTTTCAAGACTAATTTTTAACTCTTCTCCTACAACAGCAGCTGATAGTTTTCAAGTGTCAACCTTATGATTAGCAGGTCAATGCATAATCACTACACCAGCAGGGGTCCTTGTCTATAATAGCGATATAGAAAAGAAAAAAATTATAGCAATCTGTGTGGCATAGAAAGACTGGAAGAAGATAAATTCATTTGGATGTTTTTAGTGTTTTTTTTTAATTAGTAGTAGTAGTAATAGTAGTTCAGTTGGAAGTTGCAAAGTGGTTGCCTCAGAGAAAGCACATAACTTGTTAATTTGTTGAACTCTTCCCTTTAAACCATTATGTCATTACATAACTGCCAAATTGTATCATCACAGAACTACCCAACTAAATCTTTCTGTAACTATTAAACCATTAAATTATAACTAGGCAAATTGAAGGTAAGTCAAAAAGGATTGCCACTAGAGTACCAATTTATAGATATACATGTTTTACTAACAAAAAAATTGTTTACATGTGTCCTTGTGATTCGTGGATGACTGTAGACAAGTTCTTTCAGTAATACAGTTTTCGTTTCTTGGTTTTAATCTCATTAGGGAAGAAAGCTGATGGTGTCCAGCTATCAAAAGATATAACCTCTGGGGTCTTAAAAGCTTGAAGGTAAACAAGCAGCCAACTCGCTCTGAAGCAACAAAGCCCACATGGAAGAAGCACCCCAGCCTGTGTGACCACAAGATGTCAAAGGGAGCAGGCGTCAGACATCAAGGAGCAACAACAACAACAAAAATGAGGAATGCGGTTTGAGGAACAAAAGCCCATCTTTAGACAAATGGACATTCCCTTACAGAAGGGTCTCGGGGATGAGATGGACTAGTCAGGGTGTAGTATAGCAGTGATGAAACATAACTTTCCTCTAGTTCTTAAATGCTTCCTCCCCTCCTCTATCATCATCCCAATTCTACCTTACAAATCTGGCTAGACCTAGGGATGTGCACTGGTACAGATAGTGTGTCAGTCGAGGTAGACTGGAGAAACAGCTTCATAGACATGTCTATGGATATAAAGGAAAGGTTTATATACAAGAGGAATGGAACATTGAGGAAGCATCCCAACCCAGTCCAGTTCAAAGTCATAAGTCTGATATTAACCCATATGCCTGATACCAGTCTACAAAATCTCCTTCCGAGTAATGAAATCACAGGTCAGTGAATGCAGAATCCTGGCGCTGGCAGGGGTCTCCCCATGGCTCCTCGCTTCCAGGACTCAGGGTCCATCAACAGCATCCAGTGGTGATAGAAGCAACTCAGCGCTGCAGGGGTTTCCACATGGCTTCTCCAGCTTCAGAGGTCTGGTTCCATTAGGGTAAGGCCACGTGGCTTCTCCTCCAGCTCCTCCAGCTCCTAGGATGCTGCCATCTTGTCTTGTCTATAGTTCATCGTCTCGGAGACTGACTCCCAACAACTGGGGAGATAGCCTCTCATCTCCACAAGGGAAATATCGTGAGAATTCCCAGAAGTCTCAGGAGAAAATCAGGCCCACACAGGGACCTCATTGGCTACTCAGTGGCTATCTCCAGATTAACAGGCTAGACTCTACCCCTGCATCTCAATCATGAAATTGAATACATGACTGCCACAGATAGGAACTGGAAACACAGGGAATCCAGGACAGATGATCCCTTTAAGACCACTGGTGAGAGTAACGATATTGGGAGGGTGGAGGGAAGGTGGGGGAAAAGGGAGAACTGATTACAAGGATCTATATATAACCTTCTCTCTGGGGGATGAACAACAGAAAAGTGGGTGAAGGGAGATATTGGACAGTTTAATATATGACAAAAATAATAATTTATAAATTATCAAGGGTTCATGAGGGAATGGGGAGGAAGGGGGATATAATGAGCTGATACCAAAGGCTCAAGTAGAAAACAAATGTTTTGAGAATGATGAAGGCAACAAACGTACAAATGTGCTTGACACAATGGATGGATGCATGGATTGTGCTAAGAGTTGTATGAGCCCCCAATAAAATGATTGCTACATCACGGAAGGAAAAATAAAGGAAATTTAGGGACCTAAATATGTGCTGTATCCAGCATAACTAAATATGAACAAACAGCAAAAGATAAACTAGGAAATTGGATTCTCAAAAAAAATCAAATACTTAGATGCCTCGAAAGACTTCTCCAAAAGAATTAAATGAGAATCTATATATTGGACTTGAGGAGGGGTGGGTGTAAGAAGGGGGAGAAGCAACAACATATCTGAGAACTTCAACACATCTATAACAAAAAAAATTAAAAGTCCAGTTAAAAATCAGTAGAGACATGAATGGACACTTCAACAAAGATGATACTCAAGTGGCCAAAAAGTATATAAAGGAATGCTCACAGCTGAGCCCCAGTGGCATAGTGGTTGTGTGCAGGACCGCAGCCCACTGGATTGGCAGTTCAAATCCAGCATCAGCTCTTCAGGAGCAAGATTGGGCCTCCTACTCCCACCAGAGGGCAGTGATGCCCCAAAAAATTAACAAACAAATGCTCACAAACTTTGGCAATTAGAGAGATACAAACCAAAAGTACAATGAAATATCACCTCACCTTGTCTATAACGGCACTGATTTTATAAATAAATAAACAAACAAACAAAATGCTGGGCTTTGAAGATACAGCCAAATAGAGACCGCTAAAGATCATCCCCTCCCCCAAATTCATGCTTTTCTTAATAAACACCAAGGGCTTTCTGAAAAGAAATAGAGCAGAGTGGACCGATCCTTATCTAATGGCAGGAAACTTGTAGGACTTTGGGGAAGTAAGATAGAATAACAAAAGAGGAAGGAGTGGTGATTATTTTTGCTTTCTTGGGGACAGACATGGAGGTATGATTCCCAATACCTTTTCAGGGAAGTCAGTAACCCCCTATGTTTCTAACATCCAAAACTTTCCTGTTGGATCCCCAAGAATGAACTGGTTGTTTCTGGGTGCCCAGGAATGGATTTTGACTCAGTGCAGTCTGTGTGACACAGTAGAACTATCCCATAGGGTTCTCTAAACTAATTTTTATGGAGATCACCAAGTCTTCTCCTGAGGAGTTGCTAGTGATTTCCAATCATTCACCTATTGATTAGCAGACAGGGACTTTAACCCTTACACTACCAGGGCTCATTGGCAGTCTTGAAAATAGATGGGGTGAAACCTTAAGGGGAACAATGAGGACTAAATAGGGAAAAGCGAAAAGGCCCTGAATCTTTGGGAACTAGATACTTTAGCCATTGCTTAAGAAAGCATCAGGAACTGGTAAAATCCAGGCAGGAGGACAGGGACAGCTATGCAAGGTGGGACAGAGCAGAAATCAGTTGTGTGAGAACCGAGATGATCCAAACCCATCAAAATACATGAAAGGACCAGGACAACAAGCTGAAACAATCAACTTTGGTATACTCCAACTTTTTAAGGATCTCAGCACTAGCATAACAAATATTTTAACCAAATCAATTATATGAGAAGACTTTCTCTTCTCAAAAAAAAGAGAAACTCAAATCCTCTCTATACCCGAGATTAATACCAGGTTCCTCAGAGTCCTTTTCCAACTCACAGTAACCTTGTGGTGACACAGTTCAGCATTTGATTCTTAACTGAGAGACTGGTAGTTCAAGCCCATTCCTAAGCATCTCTGAAGAAAGGCCTGCCTATCTACTTCTGAAAATTCCTGAGAGCTATCTAGCATACAGTTCTGTTCTGAAACAAGGGAGGTTGGCACCAGTCTTAGATCAAGAGGTATCAATAAAATATTATTAATGACATTTAACCATGCTTGTATCAAAACAATGGCACATTATTAAAAAATGACTAGTCACTACCAAAAAAATTGATTATGAAGGTTCTTGTTTCTAAATGGAAAGTACTCTGGCATTGAAAATATACACTAGAAACGTACATAAACAAAAATTGGCTTGATTAGACAATCCTGGCCAATTGTCAGTTCCTTGGTATTACAGTCTCAGAAACTCACAGGGGCAGTTCTACTCTGTCTTATAGGATCGCATCCATTCAGTGGCAGTCAGTCCAATTTGCTGACATAATTGTTTCCGTTCTCAGGACAATCAATCATTGTGGCTGTAGTCGTTTGCTGCCATCAGTTGGCCTCTTCCACATAGGAACCCCGCACATAATGAGATGTGACCATCATGACCCTTAGGGCTTCCATGGTCTGACTTTTGGAATTAGATTGACAGGCATTTCTTACGAGTCTGCCTTAGTGTGGAAACACTCTTCAAATCTGTTCAGGATGATAGCAAGATGAAGTCTCCACTGACAGGCAGGTGATCGCTGTGCATGAGATGAGTGTGGTACTGGAATGACCTCTGCTCTCAGCCAGCCATCGTGGAACACAGATATCCTATGGAGGTGCCCTGGTGACACTTCAAGGTCAGGAGTTCTAAATGACCAGTAGCTCATGGGGAGAATGATGAAGCCATCTATTCCCATAAAGAGTTACAGGAGAAACCCACAGGTGCAGTTCTACCCTGTCCTAAAGAGTCACTCACTGGCAAGCCGACTCCAGGGCAGTGAGTGAGTGATACACCAATAAGGGATTTCTCTTAAATCCGTTCTTTGATGGCTGGTTACCATGACAACATAGCCTGAACTATTCCGTTTCCTCATCAAAATATGGTTTCCATTTTCCCTTTTACTTATCTAAAGGTCCCTGTAACAAGCTATGGATCAGAAACTAAACTTTCTGGAAGAAATCTTAAAATAGCAGCAGTTCTACAGGAGCAAAGGCTGGGTCTCCTACTCCCACCACCTGAGAGCAGTGATGCCCCCAAAAACCAACCAAACAAACAAAAAAGAAATATTAAAATGAATGATAGCCTTACTTAAAAGATGATTGCAGAGAGCCATAACTTCCCTGAGAAGGTGCCCTTACCACATGTCAGACTGTTTCTGGAGACAAAGAGAGGGTCTCGGTGAGGCTTGTAGTTCAGAAGCAGATGACTTAGTAATAGCCACCGTGGACCCCAAGCCCACCCGCATAAGAATGAACTGTGTAGGGCCGACTGGGAATGAAAAGAGCCCTTTAATTGTGGTAGTTTCCCCCCCTCCCTTTTGGGCATAGGGGCAGTGGGAATCTTTCCTTTCATCTTGATCTATCTCCAATCCTGAGTTTGGCAAGCGAATCTTGTACAAATCGCAATCGAATGGTATCTTGTTACAGATCTCCCTTCAGGATTCAGGAGAATTGCCCTGGGGGAAATCTTAACATAAGTTCTAAATTAATAGGCAACAAGGGAGCCGAAAGAGGACAAGCCTGTCAAAAATACAGGCTATTGATGAGCTAGTGGCATACTGGTGACATGTGGAGCTGCTAACCACAAGGTCAACCCTTAGAAACCACCAGCCATCCCTCTGGAGAAAGAGGGCGCCTGCTCCTCCCACAGAAATGACAGCCTGGGAGGCCTCCAGGGCCTCTTCTGCTCAGTCTTGTAGGATCACTGAGAGTCAGAATTGGCCCAATGGCACTGAGTTTGGTTTTTTATTTTATCTGCAAGACTAATCAGAACAATTGAAATGCTTTCACTACAACTATGTGTTTATTTGCAGTGGGTCAAAAAATATCTGCATATAAAAAGAGGTAACTGGGTAAACTGCCGCCATAATGGTAACCATGGCAGAACTGTTACAGGTAAATCTCCCTGAACTGGGTAGGAGCAGCCTGTCATCAAGGAACGAGGAGCATATTTCATGAGTGGAAATGATGCCTTGGACACAGTTTCTCAGGAAACTACTCTCTGGCTTCTTCGGTGACTTTGAAGTCCCAGCATTGGAGGGAGCAAAGCCTTGTCGATTCTGACAGCTGTCCAGGAAAAGTAAACACAGCGATACAGCTCAGAAAAAGAAGACAAACCTCTACATCATCCCATGGCAAGGCACACCGGGAGGGACCTCGTGATTTCTGGACTGGAAACCTCACAAATCATGCTGTGATTGAGGCCATTCCAACTCACAAGGGCCCTGTGGGACAGGGTGGAACTGCACCACTGCGTTTCTGAGATGATGTCTATCCCTGGGCAGAAATCCTCACCTTTCTCCCTCTGAGCAGCTGATGGTTTGGAACTGCTGATCTCATATGGTTAGCAGCCGAAAACATAACCCACTCAGCCACCAAGGGTTCTGTTAGGGTTAGAAGTAGATCTGCTAATAAAGAGAGTAGATCTGCTAATAAAAATATTCCCAGCATTAAAAATCATATCAAAAGTTGACTTTTAGGGCCTTGGCCAGAGACCTAGTAGTGCATTGTTGTTGGTGTTTTTGGTTTTTCGTTTTGTTTTGTTTTGGTTTAGTGCATTGTTTCAGCAGTCGGCTGCTAATCGAAAGGTCAGTGATTTGAACCACCAACTGCTGGGGAGAAAAAGGTGACAGCTTACTTCCAGGAGGAGCACTCTCTTGGGAGTTTCTCCCTATGGGACACTTCTACTCTGTCCTGTAAGTTTACTATTGATTGCAATCGACTCAGTGGCAAGGAATTTGATTTTAAGCTTGGTTAGAGACTTGGTAAAGAAATCCAAGACACTCCTCCACCTTAATATGTTATAACTCTTTGTTCTGCTAAGCATACAACCAAACCAAAAATTCATCGTCAAGTCCATTTCAGTTCCTGGCCACCCCATGCAGTTAGGTACAATTTTGATTCCTGGCCACTCCACATGATTCAGACTTTGGGGTAGTTAGGGATTATATCAGTGAGACACACGTGTGTAAGGTTGTCAATCAAGTCGAAGCCTGACCACGCCTCCTTGGTGTCATAACACTTTGGCACAGGAGCAAGTGACCAGACAATCTCTCGCTCTGCCTCTCCACCTTCTCCCGCTGGCACCATGTCTGCCTTGAAGGTAGCCCCTGCGGCCTGTCCAACCCGAGAGCTGCCAGTGAGCTGACATTCTCCCCATCTCCCCTGGGCCTGGACCCATGAGAGTCTTTGATCTACCTGTGTCCTGGGCCGCCTTTCCGCATCACTGGGAGGTGGTTCCATGAGTCTGAAGAGGGACTTAGGAGTCAGCATCAGATTTATGGGCTTGAGTTGGAGTCAGCTGGGATGCCTTCAGGACACATCATTACGTCTTAACATCAAGCTCTTTTTCTTATCTCACTGAATGTGTTTCTCTGGGCAACTCGGCCTTGCCTGCTGCTCTCCAGGAGGTTCTAAGCCTTATTCTTTCCAGAAGCAGGTGGTCAGACCTTTCTCCTGCGTAGCTAGCTGATGGGTGGGTCTGAACCAGCAACCTCGTTAGCAGTCCAACATAAGCAATTTGAGCACACATAAAGGAAATCTTTACGTAGGGTCACCATTTCCTTTCATACTTATATAAAGAAAAACCACCAAGTCGGCTTGAATATTGAGGTAATTGTACTAAATCCAAAGGTCTAGAACAGACAGAATTAATCAAAGTCATGCTTTGTGGGTAGAAATTGCTCCTAAGAAGACCTGGGAGGAATAAATGAAACTAATATTCTCATCTTTAGCTTAGCCCTATCTGACCCAAGAGAAGGGCAACTAGGGCAGCCAGGAAAAGATTTGTATTTTTAAAAGCCATGCATTCTCAGTGATAAGCCCTGAATTACGGTTCCATTCTAAAGCCTTACAGCCAGAGATAAACCGTAATCTTGTTTTTCTATTATCAAAGACTGGGCTTTTACGAATCAAAACAGAACTGTCAACCGGCATGTAGTAATTCGAACCATAAATACAGCCTCCCCTCTTTATTCTGGGAGCTCAGTTGCTCTGAGAGTTTGCATAAAACTCCACACGATGATCAGAAATTTTCTGAGTGGGTCTTCCTATTGAGAAGAGGAGGATATTTTTCTTTCAGAAAGAAATAATAAAAATTGAATTGGGAGAAGTGAAAACAATGAAAAGAAAGATACCAATAGCATCATTCAATAGCATCATTCTCAACCACAACTTTGACCCCCCAAAAAATGGTTTATTGAGATTCCACTGTATGCAAATGTACCCAGAAGAGAAGGGGTTCAAGGTTAAAAGGACCTCCTCTCTCGGTTCTTGGCCCTCTTGCAGGAACAGTTTTAGATGAGGGAAAATATCCAGACCAGAGTTAAAGAAAAGGTTTGAAAGAGAACAAGTGAGGGGGGCTTTTTTTAGGGGTTACTTGAGCATGGAACACTGAAGGACCCCTGGCTCATCTGAGAGGGGCAGAGGATGGAAGCTCAAATGTTATCCTGCAAGTGCTGAATCTTCTGCTCTCCGCTGGGTCCCCATAGCATTAACA
This sequence comes from Nesogale talazaci, assembly GCA_004026705.1. Taxonomy (NCBI): domain Eukaryota; kingdom Metazoa; phylum Chordata; class Mammalia; order Afrosoricida; family Tenrecidae; genus Nesogale; species Nesogale talazaci. The sequence goes on from PVJH01018680.1 coordinate 26,214, forward strand.
GTCCCCCCTCTCCTTATGGGTGCTGTGCGTACTCTGAGAGTCCATGTTGCATTTCTGTTGGCAGGCTTGAAACCAAGAATTAATTCAACCATTATTTGGGGGTGGGGAGACAAATATCTTGACTTTCTCCACCCTCACCCTTTCACTGTTTCCTCTTCTTGAATACTATTGTTGGAAACCACCTAAATATCCATCATCAATAGAAGAATGGACAAAGAAGCTCTGGTACATCCACATGATAGATCATAATGTACCTCTAAAAAACAATGATGAAGACACAAAGTACCTCATGATATGTATGGACCTGGAAAATATTATGCTAAGTGAAACTGGCCAATCACACAAGGACAAATATCATGAGACCACTAATATAGTGCGGGGGGGGGGGGGTGCAAAATCAAGACTTTCATGCCAAAGGACACAGACTGTAGATTGTCAAGGGGAAACCCTGGTGATACAGGGACTCAAAGTCACCAAGGGCTTCTCAGGAGAAAGAAAAGGCTCTTTAGTCCCACAGAGAGTCCCCGTCTGGCGCAGAAGCACACAGTTACTTGCCCTCTCCAATAGGAGTGCTAAGAGTTCGAAGACATTCAACTGCAATGAGTTTACTCTTTGGAAAGAGATGAGAGGGCAGGTGAGTGGGAAGGGGAAAACAGGCTTGGCTATTGATGGTTATTCTCTTGGGTAAAATGAAAGATGATGGTCCATGGTGTGGGGAAAGGAAGGAAGTGGGGGAGAACAGAGTGGACTACCGGAAAGTTTGATGAATAGTTTGGACAATTGAATGCAAAGCTGATAATATGAAATGCAGAGTCCCAACTAATTTACAGGTGCAGAATCCCAACTAATTTACAGGTAGCATTTGTTTTACAAAACCATTGATAAGGAAATAGGTCTTCTCTGACTTCCTTAATGCTGGGAAGTTTACTGATAAAAAAAAAAATGAGGGAAATGGACCTTGTCTTTCCTTTGTGCTAGGTCGAGCTCTCTCTCTCTCTCTCTCTCTCTCTCTCTCTCTCTCTCACTCTCTCTCTCTCTCTCTTTCCCTCTCCCCCCTCCCCCAGGCCTGGGCTGTGTGTCTCACACAAAGAAGGCTCCTATGCTGGGGACTGTCCTGGAGGCCTTTGTGATCTAAAAACTGTTGAGGACACTTCCACAAATGGCCACCCCACATGTGTCAGAAAACTATGCTCTACAGCCTTTCCAACGGTTGCCTTTTAGGAAGTCAATCTGTTAGCCTTTGTCCAATGTCTGTCCGGGTAGATTCCAGCCTCCATCTTTGGGTTAATAACTGAGCACATTCGCCATGTGCACCACTCAATGGGACCTCACGTATGTACTTGACCAGAGTTATGCTGTCAACAGAATCAGCTGCACATAGGAATTGGCATAGTGGGTTACTGTTGAGCTGCAAACCATGAGGTCAGCAGTTCAAAACCTTCAGCCACTCCTTAGCAGAAAGATGAGGCTGCCTACTTCTATAAAGAGTTACAGTCTTAGAAACCCACAGAACCAGTTGTACTTGTGTTCCAGGGCCACTATGAGTCAAAATTAATTCCATGGCAGTGAGTTTGCAGGTGGGGGTGGGGGTGGGAGGGTGGAAGGTCATAACTTCCCAACCTAATCCCTGGTCATCAAGTCCAAATCGACTCAGAACCTCAAAGAGGGAGAGTGACTAGGAACCAAGAATGGAAAGGAGAAAAGGAATAAAACCAGGAGTGCAGAGCAGAGAAACAAGTTCAGACAGTGAAGCTATCTGGAGAAACAAGAGAGTCCAGTCTCTCTCTCTCTCTCTCTCTCTCTCTCTCTCTCTCTCTCTCTCTCTCTCTCTCTCTCTCTCTTCCTCTCCCTCTCTGCCATGAAAAGGGAGCCCAGGGGATTCTTACACTTGAAAGAACATCTCTCCTTCATCTCCTACTTCAGCAAAAATAATGCCAGGAAGGAGCAGCACCACAGGAACACCCACCCCCCCAAAAAAATCAGATTGTCCTCCTGTCTCTTCTGGGAAGACACTGAAGGCTGAGCAGGCAGGAAGGTGATCGTGCCTGAATGGAAAAGATGCTTTCACAAAGAACCACTCTGCTCAAGGCGGTTTGTATTAGTCCTAAAATCCTAATATCAGTCAAAAACAAGTCGTTGATCAAAAAGTACTCTAAATGAGTTACTAAACTAAAAACCAAACTAATTGCAACTCAGAGATCTGAGCGGACCAGGGAGAACTACCTTTCCAGTTTCCGGGTAACTCCTTCCAGCAGTAGAAAGGCTGGTCTTTCTCCCACTGAGCTTCGAAGTGCTGACTTTGATCAAAAGCCTGTTCAACACCTGATCCTCTGTGCCCCCAGGCCTGTTCGTTCTAGTTAATATTTGGGGAAGCCTGGATGGCACAGATGGCCAATGGGCTGGGCTGCTAAGCAAAGGGTTGGAAATGTAAGCCCAGGTAGGGGTGCCTGAGAAGTACGGTCTGGAGGACCATTTCTGGAAGGTGAGCCACTCGATCTGGGTGAAAAGGCAGTCTTCTCAGCCGGAAGGAAGGAAGTAGTTGGAAGACCTGCGCAGCAGCACTTCACAAAACTTACCAGAGCCATTGCTACCCAATTGTGGGAAGCCTGGCTACGAAGGAACAACTGCATTTTTTTAAAAGTTCTTTTATTTCCCCCATTTTACACAGAGAAAACTAATTTTGAAAGTTCAAGCAATTTTACTAAGTTCATACAGCTAGTAAAATCGAGGTGGATGCTTGTCTACGTGAGAAAATAGCCAGAATTGTGATATTTGGATAATAGTGTGAGAGACCTTTTTTTTAACCTAATCCTATCAAATGTTCAATACTTGCTTGCGGGCATGTGTGAATATAGGCACTATTAGTGTCACTATTGAAGCTGTTGCCATTGTTAGTTACCATGGTGCCAGCTCAGCTTCCTGGAGACCCCTGTATAGCAGAACAAAGCAATGTCTTATCCTGGGTCCTATGCATGGAGAGGAAGGAATGATCCTGTAAATCTACCTCAAACTCCACTTAATCTCGCTGAGGCTTTTAAATCTTGCAAACTGTAGCACACAATTCCACACTACTTTTGTTGTCTTTTAAAACTAAATTGCTTCTGGTTGAGATTTTCCTCCCCAAACTGCCTCCTAAACTGATCTAGGAAACTCAGACCTGTCACTGACCTCATCCCGTATGGGCCTTCCCATGGTGGTGGTGGGTGGGAGTCCAGGTGGGGGGCTTAGAGAACTCCTCTCTGCTTAAAGGTTGTGCACTTGGCCAATGAATGCACTGATTCCAAGTCTAACTGGTGAGTCATTGAAGCATCTGAACCCCTGCTGGTTGTAGTTGTTATTGTTGTTGTTGCCAGGTGCCATCCAGTGGGTCCTGATCCATAGTGACTGTACGCACAGCAGAACAAAACCCTGCATAGCCCTGAGTCACCCTCACAATTGTTCCTGTGCCTGAGCCCATTGTTGGAGCCACCGTGTCAATCCATCTCCCAGGGCCTGCCTCTTTCTCACTGTCCTTCCACTCTACCACACGTCATGCCCTTCTCCAGGGACGGGTCTTTCCTGACAAGCTCTGCAAACTATGGAAGACAAGTCTTGCCAGTCTTGTCTCTAAAGAACTCTGCCATACTTTTTTCCAAGACAGGTTGGTCTGTCCTTTCAGTAGTCCTCGGTAGTTTCTTTCTTTTATTTTTTTTTCCAAAGCCATTTTATTGGGAGCTAACACAAATATATCATTCCATAGTTCACGCACATCAAGCAGCATTGTGCGATTGCTACCACATTCAGTTTCAAAGTATTCTCTTCCTTCCTGAACTCCTTGACATCAGCTCCCCCTTACCCCCCACTCCCCACCCCATATTCTATTTGCTGTCTCTGCAGATAGCAGCTGCAAACGTATTCACGGTGATTGCTATTCTCAGAGGTTTTGCTGTAGACATGGCTTATTGCAAAAATTAAAATGAACCATGTTTATAGTAGAAATCATACCCCGGAAAACGTGCATTTTTCTCCAATGATAAAAAGGGGGGAAATGCCTTCTTGTGAAAGGCTCCCTATTTAAGCCACATGCAAATGATGATAAACAAACACATTTTATATGAAAGACACAAATACTGTGTGCCAAGAATTAATATTGAGATTAAATGCTTTTCCCGTCTTTAGAATCAATATGGAGAAAGAAAAGTAGTAAATATCTTACAAGTGAAAGTTTGCCCATTATTTCTTCCCTCTCCAACAAACGCCTACATAAACACACCCCAGCCACGTGTCAAGAAAGAAAATAATTCTCTGTCTGTAAGCCTTTGTTGGATGTTATACAGTGGGGAGCTAAATTGCTATCTTAGATTGGAGGGAGAAATGACTAGAAGCAGCAAATGATTGCTGGAATTAGCCATGTCCCGGAACCTTCCCAGAAACAAGCCATCCTACGGTGCGGTGGGGGAGAGAACTCACTGGTGACTTCAGAGAGTCTGGAAGTAGTCACCATAAAATGTAGCTAAAGTCAATTAAACTGTCAGCCTAATCACCAGGACTCATATGAAGTGAGAGAGGCTGAAACAGCAGGGTTAGGCCTAAGAAATGCTATCATAAACTCTTGGGGCTTAGAATTTGTCAGCATTTATGTTACACAGTCCAAGGGAGAAAAACATGGTGGTCATTGGGTGGGTGCAGCAGAGGAGGAAAGTTCTGGCAGCCAACAAATCCTCCTCCTCATTTTGCACTCATTTCCTGCTCAGGAAGTAGCCCTCTCGGGAGGCACATCTTCCTCACCAGAGGCCTTGATTCTAAGGGAGGAGTACCCTACATTGGTGGTCTTTAACGTCAGCAAGGCAGGCATTTTAGGAACCGGGAGCTGCGGGTGGAGCCTGCAGCCTGAACGAATGCCTTCTCTGTTGTGAGTCCCTGATGGCCGTCACCAAGGAACTGAGATGTTGCCCATTGGCAGAGAGCCTGAGGGACTCAAGAGCAATTCATTCCTCTTTCCTCCACCTTCTGGAACAGGAATGTCCCCTCTTCACAGCATTCTGTCCCAGCTGGTCTAAGGTTGTTCCCAAACCAAAAGGGTTCCTTGTTCTGAGTTGCGGATTGGGGCTGAGTGAAGGGGAGGCGGGATGTGTGTGTTTTGCTCCATTCCTAATCGCTTGCCAAAACACTGAACAGGCACACGATTCTGCTAGCCTCCGTTGGCCGCTCAGCCTTGCTAAGAGCTCAGGCTGAGGACGTGTTCCAGCCAAGGCAAATGTTGATTTCTCTCTACTGCCACTTATCTGAGAGGTATTTTTCTTTAATTGCCATACCTTAGGATTTCCAACAGCTGTCCTTCAAACCGCAGCAGTAAGAATTTGCAGAAAGTCCTGAACTTGAATGAATAGGTTTCTCAAATTTTGGACCCCTTTGTTTCAAATTCTTCACAAGAATTTAACATATACCCAAATAGATAGGAGGTAAGGAGACAGAAGTACCAGCTAATTTCAGAGTTTCCCAGAGGAGTGGGCTGTCTTGAGGAGTCAGCAGTCTCCCTGTCAACAGGGATATAGACAAAGACTCCTAGACCACTTATAAAAGAAGCTTCATTGTTATGTATACATGCTTACATAGTACACATTTTCATAATGCAAAATAGAAAAGCTCCCAAGGCGAGCTCAGTCATCAAACACAGAGAAATAAACTGCAGAAGAAAAACATGCCGTGACTGATAGCACTTGGATTTAAAAAATTAAGTAGAGGCAGACTGGAGAGCATGAGAGTCCTTGGATGGCACTGATGATGAGACACCCATCTGCCCTCTGAAAGGCTGTGTGAACTGGAAGAAAGGCCTGGTCATCTACTGGTGAAAGAGAACGGCCTTAGAGCACTCAATAGAATGTAGCTCTCCCCTGAGAGACCCAGAGTTACCCTTGGTTGAAGTGCACTCAACACTGGCTCCTGTTATTTAAGAAGAAGAGCACGGAGCCTCTTGGGGCTGAACCGCCGGGGACTTAGAGATGTTAAGGGACTTCACAGACTAAAACTCTGCCTCTTTTCTGGGTGTCTTACTTCACTTAGTGCCCCTTGTTGTTGCTGACTCACAGCGTTGGGAAAACTTCTTTCTGCCAAGGGCCATTGGGGCATTTATATTCAAGGGCCAAGCTGATCAAGCATTTAATTAACTCATTCCTAAGGTGGCCTACAAATGAAACCATTTTTTAAAATCCAACATAAATCTATTAAATAAAAGCCAGTAGTTGAAAATACTTTAATTTACACAAAGTACTTTAATTTACACAAACTTTCTGCCACAATTCATTTCAACAGTCAACATTTATGGAGTATCTCCACTGAGCCAAAGATATGCTGAATGTTAGAAATCCAAAAGCACTAAAAAAATTCAGGTCCATTCTTCTATATATTATATGCTATACATATATATGCTTGCTTAAAAAATGCAAAGGGGGCATTGAGAAAAAGCTACCGTATACAAACATTCTTTGGGTAAGGTTCAGGTAGTATGGCAGGGCCAGACCAAATCCAGGGATACCTATGGTAGTCAACTAAAAAGGCTGGTGGGGGGGGGGGGGCAAGAGGAAAATATGTGGGTAGCTGGGCAGCAGGGCACTAACCTACCCAAGGGGAGAGCGTTGTTTCTCTCTCCACAAAGAAAGAGGGACCAGACTTCCACCGTGCTCCAAGTTGTGAATGCAGCATACTGGCATGAAGCAGGAAACCCATGGAGAGGTCTGAGGGGACAGCCCCAATCCCAACTACATGAAAGGCACTCCCTCCCCTCAGAAAAATTCACTTCACAGAACAGCACTGAAGCTACTGCTCAGGGAGCAGGACATGTCTGGCCCGAGCACACAAGAGCAAATGAAGGAAGGCTCACATCCACCCCCCCAAGCCCTGAGAATGACATTCCCGCTCAGAGCAGCCAAAGCACAAAGAAGACCGTTGGGCGGGTCCCAAGAGAAACAAAGACCCCAGGGAATACCAAAGATAAACTTTGGAGCCAGGCCCTGGCATCCATCAGATGCTACCAGAAAAATTCCTAAAGGTCAAAAAACAGAACTTGAACTATTTGCAGGCTTTTGTTGTTACTGGTAGGGTTTTTGTTGTTGTTGTTGTTGTTTTCTTTTATTTTTTTGCTTTATTTTGCTCAGTCTTCTTTTTTGTGCATATTATTATCTCTGCAGGTGTATCTAGATAAGATAGGTGGGCTAAACAAGCTGGAGGAGGACACAATGGGAGCAAAGGTTCAGGGGGATACATGGGAGAGGGAGAGGTAGGGGAAGGAGGCGGAACCCAAGGACAAGGGAACAACAAATAATCTGAACTAGATGGCAAGGTAGGTGTAGGACGCCTGATAGGGCTGAATAAGAGCTGATAAGAGCAGTGTAACTGAGGGGAATTACTGAGACTCAAATGAAGGCTGAGCATGATAGTAAGACAAAAGCAGAGTAAAAGGATGTGCATACAGAGTACATGTATTTACATATGATGATGGGAAAATTAATCTATGTGCATATATTTGTAGGTTTAGTATTAAGGTAGCAGATGGGCATTAGGCCTCTACTCAAGTACTCCCTCAATGCAAGATCACTTTGTTCTATTAAACTGGCATTCCATGATGCTCACCTTCCAGACACGATTGCTGAAGACACCGCTGGTAATTAAGCAACTGTGATGAAGAAAGTTGATGGTGATGAGCTATCCAAAGTTACAGAATATGGCGTCTTAAAGTCTTGAAGATAAACAAGCAGCCATCCAGCTGAGAAGCAACAAAACTGACATGGAAGGAGCACACCGGCCTGTGTGATCATAAGGTGCCAATGGGATCAGGTATCAGACATCAAAGAAGAAAAAAATCATATCATTGTGAATGAGGGAGAGTACAGAGTGGTGACACAAAGCCCACCTGTAGGCAACTAGACATCCCCTTACCAAAGGGTGGGGGGAGGAGATGAGCCTGTTAGGGTACAGTGTAGCAACAATGAAACATACAACTTTCCTCTAGTTCTTAAATACTTCCTCCCCCCACTATCATGATACCAATTCTACCTTACAAATCTGGCTAGGCCAGAGGATGTACAGTGGTACAGTGTTTGGATTGGAACTGGAAACACAGGGAATCCAGGACAGACAAAACCCTCAGGCCCAGTCGTGAGAGTGGTATCAAAGGAAGAAGGAAAATAGAGGGAAGATAGTGTGGAAAGGGGGAATCAATTACAAAGAACTACATATAACCTGCAGGTGAAGAGAGACATCAGTCAGTGTAAGACATGACAAAATAATAATAATTTATAAATTAACAAGGGTTCATGAGGGAGGGAGCGGGGAGGGGGGGTAAATGAGGAGCTAATATCAAAGGCTCAAGTAGAAAGCAAATATTTTGAGAATGATGATGGCAACCAATGTACAAATGTGCTTGATACAATGCATGGAAGGGTGGATTGTGATAAGAGTTATATGAGCCCCCAATAAAGTTATTTTTAAAAACTCTAATGGTGAGATGTCATCATATCTGGTTTGAACATAGAGGGAGGAGGAACCAGGCTTTGGAAAAGGACATCATTCTTTATAAAACAGAGATTTTCACAAAAAGAGAATTGACGATGAGATTGGCTGGCACAGTGACTACCACACTGGGTGTGTTCACGTGTGAAGATGGCCAGCATGGAGTAGTCTTTTGTTCTGTTGTAAGTATGGTCACTGTGACCAGGACCATATCTGACGGCACTGAACAGCATCAACAATAACAACATTGTCTTTGACTCCATTCCAACTCAGCCATGCCACAGGACCCTATAGGATTGCACTGAATGGCCTCCAAAGGTCTCCAGTGCTGTAAATCTTTACAGGAGCAGTTTTTTCATCTCTTTCTTCTGTGGAGCAGCTGGTAGAGTTGAACCATAGACCTTTCTATTAGCAGTCAAGTGTTAGTTAGTGCAAGACAAAGGACTCCCTGGGTCATGCAAAGGATTAAGCACTGGACTACTTACTAATTGTGAGGTTGATGGTTAAAACCCATCCAATCCAGAAGCTCCTCAGAAGAAAGAATGTACAATCTGCTTCTGAAAGGTGGCAGCCAGAAAACCATGCATACTTGGGGTCCCTACGAGTCAGCTTAACACTGTGCAATTACCTGCTGGTCTTGCTGAGTCCTAGACTAGAAATGCAGATACTGGCTAAAAAAAATCTGAAAAACATGTCAGCACGGCACAGATACACAACTCTATCTATGCCCACCTAGGATTTATGGGAATACTTCTTCTAAGAGAAGATAATAGTTGGTTTGTCACAACCCAGCCTGTGTCCTTCTGGGAGCTGACCTCTCTGGGGTCTCATAGATACGATTGTGTTGTCTGTGTGGTAACAACTTTGATTCTACCTGAAATTGTAGCTATGTGTGACAAGCACTTCACTGTCAGCCTGCAGCTAGCCCATCTCAGCAGCAAAAGTTTTTACCTCTTTTCTTGGTCTTTTCTTTCCTTTTTAAAAATTGAAACTCCCTAGTAATAGCGTCTGCCATAGAGTAAGTCCTCAATAAATGCTGACTCATTTCCCCATTCTTCCTCAAACGCTTCAGTCCTTCCTTTCTCCCTGTTTGTTGGTATCTCTGACCTCCATCTTCTATATGCTTCAACATGCTTGGTTTCATCTTGATTCTCACCTTCAAAAATCTCCATCATCTCCTTTATTTCATCATTCCTCCCTTCTTAATGTCCTCACTCTGATTTTGACTTTGATAGTCTCATGAGACTAGTTTCTCCAGGGTCACAATGCTTTTTGATTACTTATCTCCTTGGTCTTTGGTTCCACCCTTTTCTATTTATAAAAACAATGCTTTCTCTTTACTTCTAGATGAGCAACAATGCTCAATCTATTGTCTATCTTTTATTTTTTTAATAAATCTTGTGTGTGTGTAAAGTATAACATACCTGCTGAGATTATATGTCACACACATCCTATAACATAGGCTTCTAAACGTTCATGCAAAGTAAGTGAAAAGATAATGGAATTTGCCATCGAGTTTTGGGAACCCCTCATAGATTTGGAACCAGAGAGAGGTGGTGATTGCATAACATGCTGAAAGTGCTATTTCTCTCAGACTGGTGCTCGTCAAGATGTTTAATCTTAGATGCATCTGAGCTTCACTTCAATAAAAAGATAAATTTGTAATGATACATTATAAGTGAGACTATTTCACAAATAAGCAGCACACATTCATAATTACCATCCAAAACCTAGAAATAGACCATTCCTGGCAGATGAGGCGCCATAGACAGCCTGGAGTTTACACAACAGCAACTACAGCTGGTGTTCTAGACGCCTTTTCTTCATCTACCTCCTCTCTTCAGGGCATCACAATCCTGACCTCAATCCCACATTAATTTTGCCTGGTTTTGAGCTGTAGGTAAAAGGAATCAGATAATAGTGATTATGTTATGGCTCCTTTCGAGTTTATGCCAATCGACATTGAACCATGTTGTTCTATGTAAATGTTCCCTTTTCTTAGTGTTAACATTGCATTATATAAATACACCAGAATCTACTTATCATTTCATTTTTGACAGGCATTGGAGTGATTTCCAGATTTCAGAGTTTAGGTCTAGTTCTGCCATGATTCTGGTGCAGGCTTTGCAGCACTCATCTGTGGGGTAGGCCTTAGGGCTGGAATTGCTGGGGCATAGGCAGAAGTTCACTTTTGTAATATATTGACTCAAGTGATTGTACCAATTTGCACCTTTACCAGCAATATAGGAAAGTTTGAGTGACCTCACGTTCTTTACCAACCTTCAATATTGTGATTCATTGTTTATATTTTAGTTCTTGCTCTTGTTTCTGATGACTAAGGAGGTTAACTCCTTTTAATAAACTATAGATAGGAGCCCCGCTGGCTCGGTTTGTTAATGAGCTGTGTTAATAATCACAAACTCAGCAGTTCAAGCCCATCAATTGCCCCTTGGGAGAAAGATACAGCTTTCTACTCCTCAGCAAAACCCAGGGCGGTCATGATGAGCTGGCACTGGCTCCATAGTAGTGAGGTCTGTTTTTGTTTTGATCGGATAGAGGTTGACCAATGCTTTCTGTAAAGGGACAGATAGCAAATGTGTTAGGCTTTTTGGATCCTATATGATTTCCATCTCACACTCATATGCTTATTTCAGCAATTTCCATATACCAAAAATATAAAAACAACCCAAAATTCTGATCCTAGAGGACTGCATAAACAAACTCTGACACATTCATACAATGGAATCTAATGCATCTATAAGAATGATTGACAACTCTCTTAAATATTGCAAGACATGGACAAAACTCAAAACTATTCTGCTTAGAAAAGTTAATCTTCTAAAGTGAAATAATTAATGACACCACTATTACAAGGTAAAACAAAGAAAAAGGAATGTAGTGTCTACATCAAAAGATAAGGCTTGGAAAACTTTGAGGAAGCTGGAAACATGTGGGGGGAACCAAGAAAGGGGGAGGGATTGGGAATTCTAGAGTGAAGGAGAGAGGGAGAATGGGAAGGAAAGAAGACAGGGAACCACATTTATGGGGGATGTAGCGGGATATTACTACTGATTTCATTTGTTGAGATGGTAAATGCTTCTTTAAAAACCAAACCTAACAAACACAACAAGTGTGAAGGCTCACAGCCAACTAACCAAAAAAACTCTTCTAGATTCCTTACCCCTCAGACCTAAAGATTGGTGTGAGTGCCTAAAAATATAGAAAGAAAGAAATAAAACTGAAGTGGACTTAGAGACATTAGTGACTGCAAGTTCATTTCAAATATAGGGGAGAAGTTCTGTGCCGTGTACTACTTTTTTTTCTTTTAAAATGTTACCGCTGCTCAAGAATATAAAATTATTCTGAACTTGTGTATTGCACAAAATAAGTTGCTGGTGGGACCTGTCCCTCCAGGCTGTATTTTGTCGATGTCTACCTCCGCTGCCCATCCTCTGATGCACTAAATTAAGGAATCCAAACTTCTGTCTTTTAATCCTTTGATCACTATATTTCATTCTATTCCTCAGAAAGGACAGGCAAACTCCAGTATCTGATACTTAACCTTTATCATAGTCCTACTGACATTAGTAAATTTCCTATTCTACCCAGATTGATACAAAGCTAAACTGTTTCTATTTCTCAGGCAATCAGATGGAATTTGGAAGAATAAAAATATTCATCGGGAATTGATCACTTTGGTGATACAATAACAAGGAATGGGGCAGGATGGTGTATTTATATCATGTAAACTAGGATGGAATGGCATAATTATATTTCAAAATCACACCCTCCAAAATATTTTGGTAAACCATTTTTAAGGTAGAAAGCATTCCGTCATGCTATCATTGTTGTCAGGTGTTCTAGAGTCAGTGTCAACTCATCAGAACAGCAAAATGAGATAGTGCCTGGTCCCGCACTATCCTCATAATGTCTAGGCTTATTGCTGCAGCGGTGCTATCAATCCATCTTCTACCAAGTATGATGCCCTCCTCTAAAAATTAGTCTCTCCTGATAACATGTCAGACAAAATCTCAACATTCTCTCTTGTTTTTTTCCCCCTTTGTTTTTCCCCTAACCCTTACCCTAAAACATTCTCTCTTCTAAGAAGCATTCTGGCTATTCTTCTTCCAAGACAGATTTATTTGTTCTGGCAAGTCAATATTCTGCTGCAACCCTGTAATTCAAACGCATCAACTAATCTTCAGTTTTCCTTATTCACCGTCCAGTTTTCTCAAGTACGTGAGGTGATTGACAACCTCACATCCTGCATCAAGTGCACCTTAGTTCTCAAAGTGGCATCTTTGCTTTGGAATACATTCTATGGGTCTGGTGTAACAGATATGCCCCCATGCAGTGTATCTTTTTTTATTTCTTGCTTCGTTGAGCATGGATTATATATCTAAGTAAAATGCAGTGTTTGATACCTTCCATCTCTCCTTGTGACGCTGTTTGTGGTTCCAAGTGTAAGGATTCTTCATTGTGTCCGTGTGGACGTGTCCCTGGCAGAACGGTGGCTGGGCGTTGGGCTGCTAACCATAAGGCCGGCAGTTGGAACCCACGAGCTGCTCCTCAGGACAAGGACGAGGTTTTCTATTCCTGTAAAGAGTTACAGTCTTGGAAACTCACAGTCTGTCCTGTCCTAAAGGGTCGCATGGGTTGGAACGGACTCAGTGGCAGCACGTTTCTGGTTTATCTTGAGGTATACTTCACAGCTGAAGGTTGTATCCTTCCATTTTCATCCATTAGTGCTTGAAGTCCTCCTCGCCAAGGTTATCATTGGTGTGGTCAGGTCCCACAAAGTTGGTTCTGACTCATCAGCACCCTGTGCACGAGAACTAAACACTGTGCCACACTCACAATTGCTCTCAAGTTTGAGTGCATGGTTGCAGCCACAGTGTCAATCCACATTGTCAAGGAGCATCCTCTTTTCCATGGCTCCCTTATTATACCAAGAAGATGTCCTTCAGGAGGGACTGGTCTCACACTGACAACTAGTCTCTCTGCCCAAAGACATGAGATGAAGCCTCCTCATTTTTGTTTCTTTCTTTTTAAAATCATTTTACTGGGGGCTCACACAACTCTTATCACAATTCATGCATTCATCCATTGTGTCAAGCACATTTGTACCTTTTCTTTCTACTTAAGTCCTTGGTATCAGCTTCTCATTTTTCCCCTCTCTCCTCACCTTCTCTCCCTCCTGAACCCCTGGTAATTTTTTTCTTTTTTTTTTTCATTTCTTACACTGACTGATGTCTCCCTTCACCTGCTTCTCTGTTGTCTGCCCTCTTCCTCGGGAGGGAGTTATAGGTAGATCCTTGTCATTGGTTCCCCCTATCTCCCCACCACTTTCCTCTTACCCTCCTGATATGTCTACTGTCAAAACAATCATTACATCATTGCATGTTGTCCTTGCACAGGGGACAGGCTAATATTTTCTGTATTGTTCCAATTTTAATATATGTGCTGCCAAAGCGAGCATGCCATCTTTGTTTCCAATAAACATTCAGGCTATCTTTCTTATAAGATGGGTGCCGGGTCTTCTGGCAGTCCGTGGTACTTTCAATATTTTTTGCCAGAACCATGATTTACATGCATTGATTCTCCTTCAGCCTTCCTTATTCAATGTCCTACTTTCACATGCATAAGAAGCGGTGGAAAATACCAAGCCTTGGGTCAGGCACACCTTAGTTCACAAAGTCTCTCCTCGTATGCAGTTTGACTTTTCTTGCTTTTACAGGAAATATATACCCAGTGTCATACCTTATTTGATCTCTTGACTGTTGCTTCTGTGAACGTTGGTTGTAGGTCTAAGTAAGACAAAATCCTTAACAACGTCGATCTTCTCTCATTTATCAAGATGCCATCTATTGATCCAGTTGTGAAGAGTTTGGCTTTATTTACTTTGAGTTGTAGTCCATACTGAAAGCTGAAACCCTTGGTCTTCATCAGCCTGTGCTGCAAGGCCTCCTCACTTTCAGCAAGCAAGTTTGTGCCATCTGCATATTGCAGGCTGTCAAGAAGTCTTCCTCCGCTCCTGATGCTGCATTCTTCTTCACATGATCCAGCTTCTCAGATGGTTTGTACAGCATACAGATTGAACACCTTTCTGGACTTTAAATAGTTTCATTGCCATATAATTCATCTACATTCCAGATGCCATACAATTAAATGGTTTAAATATATTAAGAAGAATTATGCTCCTTATAACTTCTCCTGAAACGTCCTACATCACTCAATATTTTGCACAGAGAAGCCACCAGTATTGCAACTCTAGGTTTGATTTTTTTTCCTTCAGATCTTTCATCTTGAGACATGCCAAGCATGCTCTATTCCTTTTTATTTCTAATTCCAAGTCTGGTCATATTTCATACTTTATTTTCTTGGGCTACCTTTTGAAATCTGTTCAGCTCTTTTACTTCATGGCTTCTTACTTTCGGTTTAGCTACTCTATGTTCAAGAACAAGCTTCAGAATCTCTTCTGATAACCAGTTTGACTTTTCTTTCAGTCCTGTCTTTTAAGAGATTATTTACTTTTTCATGTATGATGTCTCTAATGTCATCCCACACGTCATCAGTGCTCAGTGTGTCAAATCTGTTCTTGAGATGGTGTTTAAATTAATATGAGATGGATTCAAAGCCATATGTTGGCTCTTAAGTTTGAATTTTCTTCAGCTTCAACTTGGACTTACCTATGAGCAATTGATGGTCTGTTCTGTACTCGGCCCTTGGTTGGTATATAAATTTCAGTTATAGTTATACTAGCTTGTCTTCCTTTAAATGCATGCAGTGTTGTAACTCAGGATTGATCTTGAAATGTTCCTTTTGATGATTCATGTAATGCCATTCCTCTTGAGTTGGCCAATTCCAGTATCAAAGACAATATGAGTTTCCTATTCCAAATGGTCTACCCCATCTATTTTAGCTCATTAATTCCTTGGATGTTCATCTTCATATGTCTCATTTCACTCTTGACTTCTTGCAATTTTCCTACATTCATTCTTATAAAATGAAAAGAAAGTATAGTTATTGCTCAGTGCACAATTGTTGTTGGGCTCTACTGAGTTGATTTAGATTTAATTTCCCCATGTGGCAGAGTAGAACTTCCCCACAGGGTTTTCTACACTACAGATCACCAAGTGCCACCTTTTAGTTAGTAGCTGAGAGTTGAACTGTTGAATACCAGGGCTCCTCTAATATTCAAGGAACTTTAAAAAGTTAATGGAATATTCTTTTACCTTTCATTTTTCTACAAACTTTGTGAAGCTCTTTTATATAGCTAAGACTGTCTAAAAGGTTAGATTTCCTAGGCATTTATTCCTGTGTCCATACTTGCCTGGTGGCTGTGCCACTTACATAAACTTGTGTCAACTGGAGACTATTAGGAGAGAAGGGGCGGAATCTAGCCTGTCAATCAGGTCATAGCTTGATGACCTAATCTGGAGGCATGACAGAGGTAAATAACTTACTGGAGGCCAGACACACATTCTCTACTTCATCTTCCTGTTGACAAGGCACATGGAGCTACACTGATGGAGCCAGAGCCCTGGGACTGGAGGAGTCATGTGGACATGGAGACCCAAGTCAGTGCTGATATGTCCACTGCCACTGAACCCTCAAGACTTTCCATCCACTAGTCAGTGACCTCCCTACATTTTGCATCATTGCATGCGTTGTGTGAGTCTGAAGAGAAACTTATAGGTTAGTATGGGACACATGGGCTAATATCAAACCTGTGGACATGATCTTAACTGGGCTGGGATGTTTTTTTTTTTTGTGGGCATCACTGCTTTCCGGTGGTGGGAGTAGGAGGCCCAGCCCCACTGCTGGAATCGAACCTCCGTCCCAGTGGGCCGCAGTCCCGCGCACAACCACTACGCCACCGGGGCTCAGCCCTGGGATGTTTTCTTAATATGCAATTACCCCTTAATCTAAAACTCTTTCTTATACACATATGAGTCACCTGTGCCTTTTCCCCCCCTTTTCCCCCCTCCTTTTTAGTTGGTTACCATATGTATCCCTGGATTTAGTCTGGCTCCTGCCATACTACCTGGATCTCACCTCAGGATTGTTTGTATACAGTAGCTTTTGCCCTATGCCCCTTTTGCATTTTTAAGCTTATCTCAGTGTTCTCGTGTTGTACATATCCTTTTGTGCTTCATTTACTTTCCTTATCTTAATTTCTACCAGTTCCTCCCATGAAGAGATGTGCTTCATGCATTCATCATTGTTTTTTAGGGATGTGTAGTACTCCATTGTATGCATGTACCACACGGTGTTCATTCATTCATCTGTTCATGGAAATTTGGGTTGTTTCTAACTCCTTGTAATTGTGAGTTGTGTCACGGTGAACATTGGAGCACAGATGTCTGCTGTGATTTGCTTCTTGCCTCTTCTGAGTATGTAACCAGTAGGGGGATTGCTGGGTCATATGGTAACTTAATTCCCATCTGTTTTAGCTATCACCAAATGGATTTCCATAGTGGCTGTACATACCTACAGATCTACCAGCAATGGATGAGAGTTCCACCACAGCCCCTCCAACATTTGCTGCTTTCTGATTTTTTGAAATGGGCTATCTTTGGGGGTATTAGGTGGTATCTCTTGTTTTAATTTGCATTTCTCTTATGGCTAATGATGAAGAACACTTTTTCATATGCCTATTGGCTATTTGGGTTTCTGCCCCTGTGAAACTTCTGTTCAGGTCCTTTGCCCACATCTTGAGTGGGCAATTCATTTTTTTTCTTTTTGGAAGCTAGCACAGCATTGTAAATTTTACTAATAAGACTTTTGTCTGATATGTCATTGCTAAAGATGTTTTCCCAGTTGGGGGTGGATAGGCTCCGATTACTCTCAGTAAATTCTTTCTATGTATAGGGGTATTTTATCTTCAACATAACCCACTTGTCAATTTGTGACTCATCCATATTTGTGTCCTTCCCTATTTCTGATTGCCTATGTATTCCCTGTGCCAAAGTTCCCAGGTTTGTCCCAATTTCCTCATTGATGGCCCTAATAGCTTGGGGTTTTACCTGAAGGTCTGTGATCCACCTTGAGTTTACTCTTGTACATGGAGTACAACTGTCTTGCTTCATTTTTCTCTAGGTAGATATACTTTTTTCCAGCACCACTTGTTGAAGAGGACAACCACTTCCCATTTGATATTTTGGAGACCCTTATCAAAGATCAGCTGTCTGTATGATTTCTGGGTTTTCAATTCCTTTCCATTGGTCTGAGTATCTGTCACTATACCAATACCACAGTTACCACTGGAATTTTTAAGGAGCATTCTGATGACACTTCTTCTAAGACAGATTCGGTTCTTCCTGGAAGCACATGGTATATTCAATATTCTTCTCCAACATTTTGTTCATTGTCCAGCTTTCAAATGCTGATGGGGCAATTGAAAATATCATGGTAGATCTTAGTTCTGAAAGTGACATCATTTCTCTTTAATGCTTTAAAGAAATCTTTTGCGTCAATTTGCCCAGCGCAATACTTTTTTTGGTTTCTTGACTGCTGCTTCCATGGATGTTGATTGTGAAGCCATGTAAAATAGAATTCTATACAACTTCACTCTTTTCTCTGTTTGTTATGATGTTGCTTGATTTCTCTAGCTATGAGTATTTTTGTTGTGGGTTACACATACTGCCGATAGCCACTAGGTCAGAAACAACGTTCCACTCCATGGGAGAAAGATGAGGCTTTCTGCCCTCATAAAGATTTAAAGCCTTGGAGGCTCACAGAGGCAGTTCCACTTGGTGCTTAGGGTCTCTATGAGTCAAAATCAATTAGATGGCAATCACCTCAAGGAACGTGTGAAAAGTAAATATATTGTGTATGCCATACTGAAGTCTTGGGTCTTCATTAGTAAAGGTTTCAATCCTCTTCTCTTTTAACAAGAAGGATTGTGTCATATTGCAGGTGTTAATGAGCC